>PVIH01014063.1:0-55579 GCA_004025045.1 Sigmodon hispidus | reverse complement strand
GGGGGTGGGGGTGCTTGGTCCTGCCTCAACTTAATACTCCAGACTTTGTTGACTCCCCAGAGGAGGCCTTACCCTTTCTGAAAAGTTGGGAGGATTGGGTTGGGGGGAGGCGAGGGGAGTGGGAGAAGGGGAGGAGGGGAAATTGTGGTTAGAATGTAAAATGAGAAAAAAAAAAACCCATTAAATGAAAAAAGATAGTAAGAACTTCATTGAAGTATACTGATTCATGCTCCTGTGATGTAAAATTTAGTGGGTTTTAGTATGTTTTCAGGACTGTGAGGCCATGTCTGTGATCTAATCTTAGGGCATTTTATCCTCTCTGAATAAGACACCCAGGATAGTCTTTGCCTCTTCTTCTCCTCCGCTCGCTCTCTCTGTCACCTGTGAGGCCATGTGCTGTCCTTTCGTGGCTCCCTTGACGACGAGTCCCTGTGTTTGTGCTTCGTGTTTTCTGTTGTTGCTTTTAGTTATATTCCAGTTTGGGATCTTTGGTTGTTTCTACTCTGGGCTATTGTGAGTAAGGATGCTGTGAACACTCCAGTACAGCAGTCTATGTGGACTCACTCATGCTTCCTCTCTCTTGAGGAAGACTGGGATGAGACTGCTGGGTCACTTTAATGGTTAAGGAGCTGCCATACTATTTTTAACTATACTATTATTATTGTTAATTGCTACTAATACTATTGTTATTGTTTTGTTCGACCGCAATGCCTGAGTCTTTCCATATTCCTGTTACAGTCTACATTTTTAAAATTATACATTTTTAGCTGGTGAATTTCCTAGTTTTTATTTCCATCTCCCTAATGGTGAATAATAATGAGCATTTTTATATGATTATTAGAAATTTGTATGTCCTTTTTAGAGAAATATTTGTTTAGATTTGCTGATTTTTCAGCCACTATCCGTGATTACATTGTAAAAGGTCTTTTATGGTCTAATATGGGTCTTTTAGACATTTTTACATTTATCATTTTGCCTATTCTATGGCTTTTCCTTTTCTTCATTAAGTATAATTCACAACACAAAGAGTTTTAGTGTTGATTTATTCCACTTTAACTATTTTTACTTCTATTTATTATTTGTACCTATCACATGTTGTTTAAGAAGCTATTATACTAACCCAAGTGCATAAAGGTTTGCCTTTCTGTTTCTCCAAGATTTAAATGATTTCAGCTCTTATATTTAGATCCAGGGATTATTGAGCTATTTTTTTTTCTATTTGCTCTATAGCACAGTATGTCTGTCTGGGCACATTTGTTGAAAAGACTGAAATTTCCTCATAAATAGCCTTTATACCTTGAAAAATTAATTTTCTATAAATGAATGGTTGAATTTTGAATCCCATTCTGTTTATTTAGTCTGTGTCTATCTTTAGACCAGGACCCAAATGTTTTTCCTATTGTAACTTTGAAGGAAGTCTTCCCATAGAGTGGCTAATGTTTTAGCTGGGGGATGGCTCCCATGTACACTTGGAAAATGAGAAGTAACCATAACACTGGCATTGGCACAGGGAGAAGAGGGCCTTTCTTCATTTTGGAGATGAATAGAGCAGAGGGAAGCTCATGACCTGTGGTTTTTTTTCCCGATTCAGGCCCCACTGATAGGTCAGGTTCTCAGGATAATAAGGGATTCTGTATATAATACCGGCTGTCTGTTGATTGATTCCTACAATGACATGACTTTGTTCTTCACCACAGCCTGTCTTCTGTAAGAACCACTGTTTCACTAAGCATAGCTGATCTGACTGTGACTGGAACACTATTGACCTGAGAACAGGATGGCCGACTTTCTCTGCAACACCTACCACAGCTCTAGCCAGGGGCCAGCAAGATTAAAGCTCTGTCTAATGTCTGTGTCATGATCCTTTTTCTCTGGATTTTTGGGGGATTTGTTGTTACCTTCCTGGGCTTCTAAAGTTCATTCTGCCCTTTTTGTATTCTGACTCTGTCACCATGTCACCCAGAAGTTCACAGCATTTATTTACCCACTTTCTTACTGTAAACAGTGACTTCACTTTTTTTCCTGCGGCTATGCAAGTTACAATTAGATTTTTATTTATCACATCGGAAGACTTCTCATAGTAAAGGGATTTATCAGCCTTTCTCCACCATCTTTCAGGTCACATTGGTTTATCCTTTCCGCAGTGGTGTCTGCTGTGGAGCATATTTCCCGTGGCCTTCAGCACACATCCTCCATCTTTGCTTATGTTGGTCCTCCTTGTGCTCTGCTCCAGGCCCACTGCTCAGAAGGAAGCAAAAGAGGGAAGGTATTTTTCTGCTCCACAGATACCTTGTCACACCCTGCTTCTTGCCAATATCTGACATGAAGATCAGTGATATTTTAAGTCCCCTTTGTCAGCCTTTTCCACCCAGCACCATGAGAATTGTCTAGTTTAGTATAGGCACACGGTAAAATTAAACATTTTACTCAAATGATTTTATAGATGCTTGATATATATGGGTGCTTTGGACTTAGTAACCTCAAAACAGCATGTAGGCTATATAATTTTAATTTTGCTCCCCCCAAAAATTACAAGCTTCATAATTTTTAAAAGGGATATCTTACTTAACTATATAAGAATAGAATATATGGCTTGCAATTATATATATGTGTGTATATATGCATATAATATGTTATCTTGAGTAGATATTAGATATTAGTTTCCATTTTTCTTCCTATGGACTTCCCCAAAGTAACGAACCTCTTTAAATATTGAGTTTTAAACTTTGAAGGTTTGATGAGTAATAAGACTGTAAGGTGTCTAGGGCAGCTCTGGGTGGTCTTTCCTAGTTTGTTTCCATTGCATAGCTGAAGAGGTTGTTACTTGATACAGTGGCCACTGGACTTAGAATAAGGATACCAGAGAGCCATGGTTGACCTCAATTTTGGCAAGGTGAAATGAAATCTCACTAGTAACATCCTTAAATAGATACTGAGGATATGCTGATTTTTCCCCACAGTAGTACTTAATTCTCTACCATTTCATGGCTTCACATGGGATTGGTGCCATTTTCCAATAATCAATTAAATTAATTTATAGATGAACTCCAGAAAGATGTTCATAAACTGCTAGAGATGTCAGCCTTTGCTTTGGTATATGCCTTGAAAGTACTTCAGTGATTTCTTTTGGAGATTGTATCCATATTACCGAGCATTGGAACAAAATGAAAGTGCTTCTCTTCTCCTTTCTCCACTCCGTAAAGCAGTGGAGAAAGTTCCCATATATTTCTACATTATTTTTCTCAAAGGTTAATTTTAATGATCTTTGGTTCATATCTCACAAGGGATCAGAACACACAAGAATTTGAAAAGTGTGTTAGAAGCAGCAGATAGAACTCAAGTGGCAGTTTGTAACTGAAATTATTCATCAGAAATCCACATTTCCTGTAGTTCAGAGTCAGTATGTGTCACCCTCAGGCAAGTGTCAGTTGCTGGAGCAGGGACCTCCAAGGCTCTCAAAAGCCCTTCAGCCTTCAGGGAACTTTGTCCAGCAGCAGAGGTTCAACAAGGGCACTATAGGCATAAGGGCAGCTAAGAGCCATTGGCTGGAAGCCCTAGACAGACACAAAGGCACTGGCTAATTAGAGATGGCCACTGAACCTCTCCTCAAAGCATAGGACGTGTCCAAGCCTATAAGCAGGGAATAGCATGTCTGGTTATTCACTGTCACGCAATCCTCCCTTCTCAAGTGATGGATTTTAAATTGTTAGTGGGAATGTACTATAGCAAATCTTATTTTATATTTCTTCAGCTCTCAATGCTTGCTTTTCGCCAGGACATTGTTCTTGTTTCCCTAATGATTCAGCTTTGAGCTTTTAAAACTGAAGTTTTAAACCTAGGAGATCACAGTAGTGGTTTTATTCTCTTAAGCTTATGCTGATTTCTCTAGGTCTTCCAAATGAGAGGAAAAAGTATAGTGTATATATTCCCCTTTAAAATGTATTTGCCTTCATTAAGAGCAGTGTAGATTTATTATTTTTGTAATGTGATTAATTAGTCCAGACAGAAATGGAAGAATATTAAAGCTCCAGGAGTCACAGAGAACCTTTAGTCTGATCAGTATTTAGAAAAAAATAGAAAATCCAGCTTTAGAAAACTTAATTCTGGAGAATATAGATCAGTAATTTAAGTGTAAATAACTATTTATTGCTAAGTTGGGATTTGACCTCAAGTTACCTGACAATCCAATTCATCAATTTTTGGCTATGTCATATGGTATTAAGTAGTTTAAACAATGAAATGAGCACATTATAAGAGAAATGTAAATTGACCTTTCAATAAAAAATTGTGTGTGTGAACATACTAAAAACTGAAGTTTATATAAAGGATATACAGACACAAGGAGATTGGATAATGTATGTCCAGAGTGAGAAGTAATAATATTTTTTGATTTTTTTTCTAGGCAAAATTTTAGTAGCAAATAAATGTGTAAGCCAAGTATCCCAACCCAATCGCCTAGTGATGGATAGCATATTATAGATTTCATTTCAGCTTTGAATGCTGCAGTGATTGCCAAAGAGCTCTAGCAGCTCTCATATGAGCATAATTAGCTCTTGAATCCTGTGTCTTTCACCATTGCAGTTTTGCTGTAGAAGAGCTATGCTGCTTTGAATTATGCAAATTCCTTGTATATTGACTGAGTGAAGAGGTTTCCAACTGAGATAAAGAGCTAACTGCAGAAAATGAGGCCTGATTTGAGTGTTCATCTCAGATGGAGAATAATAGAGGTCAATGTGATTGGATTACTGCTCTTCTGCTCCCACGCCTTGCCCTGGTGAAAGGTCAAATTCCCATAGCTGTCATGTCCTCCATATGCTTTTGGCTGGAGCTGTCAAACTGCATGGAGCCTCACAGGAATCTCAGCCCCAACCCTTTTATACAAAGATGTGCATGTTGGCCAGATTCCTAGGTGATTCACATGTCTGTTAAAGTGGAAGGGGCTTTGACTTACTGTATCTCTGATTAAGCTGCTGCTTCACTAATTGCACAAAGATATCCATCATGACTTTGGATGTGACATCTGCCAGGCAGAAGAGGACTTCTCTTGAGCCTTGCTTTCATACCTTTCTTCAGCAAGTCCTTGTTGAGTTGGACTCAGCACTAGGTTATGAAATTGGACCAGGTGCCAGGGAATTAAAAATGGTCCAGACACTATCTTCCTTGTGTTGGCCCACCAGACTTGGGGAAAGGGAAAAAAAATGAATATGGTGCAGTTCACTGGAATCTAGGCATCAGAAAGTTCCCTGGCTCACATGGCTAGAAAGGAAGAGAGAAACTGGAATACTTCCTGGGTTGATGTCTGTGTATTAAAATGCCTCAAATGTAGCAGCTCAAATGTTCTTTTATTATCATTGTATGGTTTCTGAAAGGTCAAAGGCATGGATTGAATGTGTTCACTGTTCCATCTCATGGTGACATCCATGATGGTCTGGCCAAATTCCTTCTTGGATCTTAGTGTCATCACTAGGTGCCAGTGGTTGGTAGCAGGTGTGGTTCCTTGGAGCTGGAGGACTGACCTTTTCAATGGCTGTCAGGCAGGATTCAGTCAGCTTCTTGAGGCTACATGATTCCCTGGCAGACTCTCTCTACATTGTGATCCACATCCTATTTGCTGGCAGAAGATAATGGATAGCATATTATAGATCTGTTCATATGCTGAGTCATATCATGTTGCACAGCCAGAAGAGTGGCTTTTGCCTTGTGATACAGGTCTCATTACCACATAGGGCAGGTACTCATTGGATCATCTTGAACTGCTGATATACCAGGGCAGGAAACTATGTAAGTTTAAGCTGAGGAAGCAAAGGAGTTTAGAGTGCAAACGAAGGAATTCACTTTGGTGATCATGGGGTGTCACGAGATTGCTGGCATTTCTGCAGTTGGACTTTGGGTCTGTGCATAGGAACTTGAAGGGAGATACAGACTTGTTGCCAGTTGTTTTGGTGACTGAGAATGGTCTGTGTGGTATGGAACTGGTGGAGTCTGGGGGAAGATGGGCAGGGACTGCAGAGTGATGGTAGAGTTCTATGTTGAGGGGCATTTACAAAGAACACACAGGAGAACTCAGGTTAGGTAGGCAGGATAGCAATGAGCATGTAAATGTGCATGGACATCACGGTCATGGACATGGACATGTTACTAGGAGATGGGAGAGCCAGAAAAGTCAGTCTCCCCAACAGAATTGACACTATGGTTTATTTGCCTTTAGGTAACCATGGTGCCGAGCTCATAGTAATTGCTTGATAGATTCTTTAAAATGATAGATTGACCTAGTTGTTAGATTCTTGTTTACTTTCCCCTAATGCTTCTTTCATGAGGGATTTTGTTCATTTGAGACACATTTCTTTAGTCAATAAATACAAATAAGCCAACTAATTTAATTTTAAAGTCCCTGGATACATTATTAGCAGGTTGAAATCTGGCAAAATGACTGATCGTTTCAGTGGGTTGAGAGTCTGCCATGTGTCATGTGCTAGGCTAAGGATCTTACCCACAGGATCCTTAAAAGTCCTCAAAAGTCCTGTAAAGAAGATGTGACTTTCTGTTTAAATATGTCACCTGCCTAGAATCAAACAAATAGGGAGGGGAACATTGGGAATTTGAGCATTTGCCTGTCTTGCTTCTAAAATGTGTACACAAACAGAACTCTCTTACTGTGTGCAAAAATTAGGTAGCCTAGAAAGCATATGAAACCATAAGGCTTTAGTAATGAAAGCAGTGTGATTCTGGTACATGAATAGACAGGCTAAACAGGTGGGAAAAGTGAGAAATAGGTTGGAATGCACAGCTCTCCAAGGCTGATGGGGGATGGAGGCTGTTGTGCGAGAATAACTTCCTGGTTACAGTGTCTTCACTTCCTGGATACAATGTTTTCACTTCACGGTTCTCACCAAGCAAAGTTAGATGCTGAGTAGTTAAGTGGTGTGTGGAATGAGCCACAGGGATTCAAAGGGGAAAATTGTTCTTGTCATCTCAGAATTAAAAAAGCTTTTTTAGCTTTTTCTCAAATCTAAGCAAAGGCTTAGTCATCATATTTCTTAGAACATTAAAAATGTATCATAATAAAAATGAAAATAGAAATGACAACCTGGAAAAAATAAAGTTCATATATAAAACACAACAGAAGGCACACATGCATGTGCATACATACATACATTATGTATACATACAATAACAAAAGTTTTCTAATTTTCCTGTTTTATTAAGATTAAAAGATAGGAGCTGGAGAGATAGCTCAGAGGTTAAGAGCACTGACTGTTCTTCTGAGTTCAATTCCCAGCAACCACATGGTGCCTCACAGCCATCTATAATGACATCTGGTGCCCTGTTCTGTATACATAATAAATAAATAAATCTTAAAATAAATCAAAAGATGGACAGTCATTACAGGGGCAAAAATGAATCCTGGATAGAAAATCCTGTATTTCACAGATAGTGAAATACAAACTATCTTCTAATCAATAATGAACGAGTCTCTGTTTTACTAGCTCCAAATAATGACACAGAAACTTATTAATTATGAAAGTTTGGCCTTAGCTTAGACTTGTTCCTAACTGGCTCTTATAGTTTAAATGAACACATTTCTATTAATCTACATGCTGTCACATGGCTCGTGGCTTTTGACTCTCCTCCTGCATGTACTGTTGCCTCTGTGTCCAACTGATAACTATTGCCTCTATGTCCAACTGGTAACTCTTCTGTTCTTCCTGCAGAGCTCTCTCTGTCCAGATATCCCACCCATGCCTCCTGCCTAGGTTGTTTACTTTTTTTATTAAACCAATCACATTAACATATCTTTATACAGTGCAATCAAATATCTTGCAATACAATGTGACCTTTAACCTCTTCATAATGGAACAAATGCAGAGAAGATTTGCTGATAACAAAGTGAGACCTCAATTTGTCACTGTGCTGTACAGCCACAACTAACAGGACAAGGTATTGAGATGGATGTGGGGAACTGAGTACTTATCAGTCTCTCGGACATGGAATGAAGCAGCTGAGGAGAGCTTTGCTCAGCAGCATCTCCCAACACAAGGGTTCCTGTCTTCTTAGATCACCAGTGCCATTCTGCAGCCACTGCACATAAACTTATAGTTGTGCAGAGAAACGTTTATGTGGGGTTTTGCTGCAGCATTGTAAATTGGACCAAAACAGGATGGCTAACAACCTAAATATTTATGAACAAGGTGCTAGATAAATCCTGACATACCCATTTATTGTAATGCTGTGCAGCTATGGACTATGGGTAAAGCACAATTATATAAACCTACTTTGTCACAGAGCACATTGCTACAATAGGATACTTTTGGAGACAAGAACAAGAAGATCAGCAGGCACAGTTATGCTTCATTGTATTTCCATAGGGAAAACCTTCAAGGATATATTTTGAAAAGATACAATATAAACTAATTAAAGTGTTTCCTGCTTAGGAATGCCAGGCATTAGCCAGATGGAGACAGGCAGGTGGGAATGTTTTCACTGTAAAATTATATTTTGTATATATACACATACAGACATACAGACCTGTGGAGAGGCATGGAGGGAGAGAGAAAGAGACACACAGAGCAAGAACAGTAAAGGGTCATCCACATATATGCTGAAGCACATGAACTCAAACACAACATCACTACCTTAACTAATCATAGATAGAGAAACACACCAGGCTAGAGCATGTCCAGGAACTATCAGCTGTAACGGAACAAACAATTGGCAGCCTGCTGCTCTCATTAGTGAACTGTTGCATTTGCTCACCCCATTGTGTTAGTTAGCTTTTCCTTCCTGTGACAAAAAATATGTGGAAAAGCAGAAATGTCTATCTTGGCTGGGGGTTTTAGGCTTTCCAGACTGTGCTTGGCTGACTACTTTGATGGTGGATTGGTAGCAGGATGCAGTATTCTGTGAGCAGAGCATGATGACGTCTTCCCTCAAGGATGGGGTAAGCAAGAGCAGGGAGGGAGCAGACTGGCAGAGAGAAGGGCACAGTGAGGGGAAGAAGAGGGTGAAAGGACAGTCTTCCAGTATCACCTCAACTCTTCTTCCTGAAGACTCCACCATCTCCTAGTAGGACTGCAGGCGGGTGCCCAACCCTTCAACATGTGACCCTCAAGAGACCTTTGATATAAAAATAAAAACACTGACAAACTTTAACCAAATATCTGTATATATTTAAGGTCATTTGGTTTATGATTTACAATGGCACGTCATAACATAAATCCAGTCTCAAAAAAACCAAGACCACAATATAAAAAATGAAATTAACAGCATTTACTGGTTAAAGAAGTAATAGACTCTCATGAAATTAAGCATGACTCTTTTGCTGAGACTGAGTTGAAGACTTGTGACATGATTGTGTATTGTTTTCGAGCTTTGGTTTAATAGCTGTCGTACCTAGGGTGACCTGTAATTCCTGTTTGACTCACATGGGGAGATTTACCTAGACATAACCTTCTCATTTCTACATTCAGGTCAACCCTAAGCAAATTGGGACAGTCAGTTTCTGTTACAGCTTGATGAGATACAGCCCAAACTTAGGTATGAAAAACTTGAGGAAATGATTGTTGGCTGAACTTAAAAAATCATCAGACTCATTTTCTGTCATCAGTTACTAATTATGAAAGATTTTGTGTAAATCACCTGCTAAATTTTCATCTTCTCTGATGACAATTTGTTTGGGAACTAATCAAGAGGAATCCATAACCATATTTCCAAAAATGAATTAAGAGCCCACCCACACCTTTTATTTAAAGATTCTCAATGGTAGGAATTCTGTTCTTCCATTTTAACTTTTCACACACTTTTGATAGGTAACATACATTGTATGTGGCCACAAAGCCATATAAGTAAAATATATGAATAGATGCCTACTTAAAAAATGGTTCTTATGCTTTGCTGTGGTGTCTGTATTGGTTTCCATCAGTCATTGGATGTAGGTTCCATAATGACAATTAGATTGGTCACCAATCTGACTACAGAGGAAGACTAGTTCGGGTACCCTCTCCAGCACTGCCAGGAGACTTAGCTGGGACCTCCTTGTGGGTTCCCATGAACTTCCCTAGCACTGAGTTTCTCTCCATGCTTATGATGCCTCACTCTGTCAAGATATCCTCCTCATTGCTCACTTCTTCAACCCTCCCCCAATGCAGCCTTCTGAACCCTCATTTCTAACCCTCTCCCACTCCCTCCCAGTTTGCTCAAGAGATCTGACAATTTTCCTTTTCTAGGGCAATTCATTTGTATCCTTCTTAGGATCCTCCTCTCTACCTATCTTCTCTAGGAATCTAGTCTCTTCATCCTTTGATATGTGTTTACTATCCACTTGTGAGTGAGTAGATGCTGTGTTTGACTTTCTGGGTCTGTTTACCTCACTCAAGATGATTTTTTTTCCAATTTCATCCATTTGCCTGCAAATTTTATGATGTCATTTTTTTAACCATTGAGTAACACTCCATTGTGTAAATATGCCACATTTTCTTTATTCAATCTTCAGTTGAAGGGCATCTAAGTTGTTTCCAGGATCTGGCTATTACAAATAATTCTGCCATAAACAGAGTTGAACAATTTTCCTGTGGTTGAGCATCTTTTAAGTATATGCCAAAGAGTGATATTGCTGGATCATAAGGTAGATTAATTCCTAATTTTCTGAGAAACCACTATATTGACTTCCAAAGTGGCTGTACAAGTTTACATTCCCATGAGCAGTGGAGAAGTGTTCCTCTTTCTCCACATCCTCTCCAACATGGGCTGTCGTCTGTGCTTTTAATCTTAGCCATTTTGGCAGGTATAAGATGGTATCTCAGAGTTGTTTTTGTTCACATTTCTGTGATGGCTAAGGATGTTGAACACTTCCTTAAATTTCTTTCCGTCATATGAGATTCTTCTTTTGAGAATTCTCTGTTTAGATCTGTACCCCTCGTTTTTAACTGGGTTATTTGGATTTTGATTACCTAGGTTCTGGAGTTGAAGAAAGGAGGGAACAGCTAGAGGAGCAAGGTCAAGGTCAAGATCACAATGGAGAAAACACAGGGACAGCTGACCTGACCCAATGGCAGCTCATTGACTGGGCAGACAGCTGGAGAGCCTGTATGGGTCCAAACTAGGCCCTCAGAATGAGGGTGACAGCTGCTCTAATCAAAGTGTTGATGGGCCCCTGGCTGTGGGACCAGGAAATATCTTGGTTACATGAACTGGCTGTTTGGAGCCCACTCCCTATCACAGGATGCCTTGCTCAGCCTTGATACAAGGAGAAGGGGATGGGTCCTGCCTCCTAAACTTTTTACATTAGCCTGTGTTGAGGCCTTACCCTTATTCAGGAGTGGATGGAGGATGAGATTGTAGCAGGTGAAAGAGGTGGGGGAAGCAGGAGAAGGGGAGGAAGAATAGTGGAGGCTATGTAAAAGGAATTTTATCAATAATTAAAAAATAATAAAATGGAGCACCAGCATTTGCTGAAGGCTCTGCAAACCCTGGGGATTGAGATCAGCATGTCTTGTGAATGCTGTGACTATGAGGAAAGACCAGCTGTATCTCTGGTAGCTTGTGCTTGTTTTATGTGTCATATTCTATCTCTGCTGTTGTTTTTCTCAGGGTTCTTCATAGCCATTTGTGTATTTTGGATGGTCATTGTGGTTACAGTTAGTATTATTTTAATGAATACTGATAGAGTGAGTTTAACCAGATAATTGAAAGGAGAAATGAGAGCTCAGCTGTGGTAGTGGGCAAACCTCCTCCAGTCACAGGTATGGAGGATGTGTGGGCATCATCTGTTTCTACTTTGTATTTAAGGCTGTTGAAGCTCACTTTCTCTATACGTATCCAATGAGCAAATGAGGCTGTGTGAATGAATTTATACCATGAGAAGAGATGGTGGTAGACAGCTCCTGGCACAGTTCGTAAGGTACTGGCTGTGTGACTAACCCTCAGTTACCTGAATGCTCATAAATTTGCTACCCTTGAAGATTCAGTTTTCTGTGTTGAAGCAAAATGCCAGCATTGAGAAGATAAACCTTTGGGACGTGTTCAGAGGGGTTGTTTTGATTGTGTTAAATGAGAGAAGACCCCAACACCATTCCCTACACTTGGATATAGGATTTCATAGGAAAGAGAAAGCTGGTTGGTCAAAAGCATTCACTGTTCTCTGATTTCTGACTGTAGATGCAACATGACCAGCTTCCCCAAGATCCTGCTGCCATGCCTTCTCCACACTGACAAGACAAAATAAGCCCATTCTTCATTAGTTTCTTTCATCAGGGAATTTTAGCATGGCAACAGGGAAAGTGGTTAATGCAGATAAATAATGGTCTAAACCACCTTTTCTCTATTCCATGGGCAAACTGAAGAAGAAAAGAAACCCAGAGGTGGTGCCGCAATTCTAAGTCAAGGTGATTATCACTGTCTGCTGAAGTTTTAATTTACAGAGAACAACTGTCACATGAAAATTTAGTCAAATTGCTTTTGTTTTATACTTCTTAGCTTAAATATAGAATACTATTATTGTCTGCAGTTTACTCATGGTCTTGCATACTCTGATGTAGACTTTATCAATGTCAGCTCATGTTTTTAGACATATTAAGGAATACAAGTCTGTGGATTTTATTTTTCTGTGTATTTGCCTTTTAAATAAGCTGTATAGGAGGCTATTTCTGGTTTATCTTTCCATTAGTTATAGAAAGTAGTACTGAGTTTATTCCTGTTTTTCTACTTGATTGTTTAAATCATTTGATATTTATGCTTGCTCATTCCTGCTGAAGGCATGTTGAAGAGATAGTACATTTAATACAGATTGATTATTCCTCATGGTTATTCACACACTGGTAAACTTTAGATATTGGCTTTTTCAGTATTCCCCTGATTTTCAGATGCATTAAATTTAAATTAACAAATAGAGTTGCTGTTTTGTGACTATTTCCACAAGACAACTGCTTTAAAATTTCTATTTAATGCAGATGAGTATCCAACATGATTTTTGCTGTTCTCTGGAATGAAAGGAACATAAATTTAATAACATGCCTCTGGAAAACTCTAAAAATGCTACAAATATTTAGTTAAGTAAGGTTGTTTTTTTTTTAAATTTTAAAGAATAAAACCATCTAAAATATTTTGTATTTTTAATATTTGATTTCTGAAAGAGTACTTACTATTGCTTGATTTTGAAATACAGTATTGAAAATCTGTAACCTTAAAAGTGTTTTCTATTACAATAAAAAATGTATGTTGCTTTAAGTGGATAATCTGTTGCTGCCACCTGAGGCCTGTCGTGTTCTTTGCTGAACAAGCAGAATGGGGTGCAGGACTTTGATAATTATGTAACTTGATGTTCTTATCCACTGGAATATACTTCAGTTATACAACACTGAAATTTGAGAAATGAAATTGGCCTGCACACGGCCTGAACAGGAGGGTTTTTTCAACGTTTTTTTATTTCCAGAGATTGGTTGATATTTATTAAATTGTCATTTCTCCCTTGGGGCTATATTTTCACACTAATGTAAATTGAGTATTTTGTTTTTTTAAATTTTGTGGTTGAATCATTCCAACTGGAAGAAGAAAAATCGACTTAGATGAATAATGTAAAATTTTCATTTCCTATGCTAGAGTTTCTTTCCCAATTTAGTGCTTACAATTTGACTACATGGAAGGATATTTTTCTCTCAGGTAGTTTTCCAGCTTTCATGAAAATTCAGTTTGCCTCATTGTTCTCTGTCTGCTGCTTTGTTCTTTAGTTAATCATACATTCTTAAAAGTCTTACTGTGCTTTACTCTGCCCTCAAATTGACATTATTAATTGATTCTGAAACATAACTAAATGTTTAGAGGATTAGCTTTGTTTCATGTGTGTACATGCTATTAGTTACTAATTATATCAGAAAAGGGTCATCTGGAGGCTTTATTTAGGAAATAATGCATATTTTTACCATGTTTAATGGTGTGAGTAAGATATATCTTCCATTGTCCTATTATCATAGCATCTTAAAGGAGATTTTTCTTCATACAGATTGTGGAAGAGTCAAATATTTCCCTTAGAATTCTTAATAATCTGAAGAAACTTAGCCACTTATCTGGTATCTTAATAATACCAAAAAAAAAAAACAACCCAGAGCTGTGGATGTACACATTGATATGTGTACATTGCATAGAAAATTAAAGTGAATATAAAGACACTATTATTTGTAGGGATTTTGTATGCAGCGTGTGCTGTCCATAACATTGAGCTATAGGCCAGTGAGCCTTGGATGCCATTCGACTTTCTCAGAATAAATGTCACTACTTGGCAGTGAATCCAAGATTTGAAACTATATTCAATAAGTTGTAATGCTGAGTTCTTTCTGCTCTATGCATGCTTTTTCTAATTTAGCATCTTCTTTTGTGTAGATGTTAAAACAAAGGTGGAGAAAACTACAATATTGTTCAGAGATGATCTGGGGAAAGTAGTTGCTGATAATGTACTAATGGTGTCTTGTATACTCATAAGTTCTCAGACATAGGCTGAACTAGACTTTCCTTCAAGTAGTCATTCCTTGGGATTTACGTTTTTGTCCGTTTGCAAACTCTTTTTTGACTAAAACAGTTATATAAGTCTTCTGGATCATTCTCCCTGACAGGCTTATATTAGCATTTGTTAATATTCACTTGTCAATAGTTGGCTGTGATAAAGTCAGAGAATTATTCTTGTCAATAAGTGTAAAGCTCAGACCTGCCTGCCTTTACTTTTGACATCTCTAGCATAAAAACACCCAATTTCTTTGAGGACACAAATGATCTGGAGTTTTCCTTCTATCCTTAGTTTATAAGTGTCTTTAAAATCATTGTTTGGTTGCAATTTGAGCAGTGGGAGTCTCATGGACATAAAACCATGAATGAGGAAAGTTTTCACACCTATGAATATCTGATTTTTGACAAATAGGTAAAAAATATTCAATGGAAGAAAGATAGTATCTTCAACACATGGTGTTGGCATAACTGGATGGTAATGTATAGAAAAATGCAAATAGATCCAAACCTGTCATCCTGTACAAAACTCAAATCCAAGTGGATCAAAGACCTCAACATAAACCCAGCCACTTTGAACTTGATAGAAACAAAAGTGAGAAATACACTTCTACAAATTGGTACAGGTTACTACTTCCTAAATGTAACACCAGTGGCACAGACACTAAGACCAACAATCAATAAGTGGGATCTCCTGAAGCTAGGAAGCTTCTGTAAAGCCAAGGACACTGTCAATAGGACAAAACGACAGCCTATAGAACGGGAAAAGATTTTTTTTTTACCAACTCTACAAGTGACAGAGGATTGATCTCTAAAATATAGAAAACTCAAGAAACTAGAGCCCCAAACCCTAAATAACCCAATTAAAAGTGGGGTTCAGAACTAAAAAGGGAATTCTCAGCAGAACTACAAATGGCTGAAAGACACTAGAAAAAAATGCTCAACATCTTTAGCCATCAGAGAAATGCAAATCAAAACAAAACCACTTTGAGATACCACCTGACACCTGTCAGATTGGCTAAGATAAAAGACACAGGTGACAGCCTTTGCTGGAGAGGTTGCTGAGCAAGGGGAACACTCCTCCATTGTTGGTGGGAGTGTAAGCTTGTTCAGCCACTCTGGAATGCAGTATGGCAGTTTCTCAGAAAACTAGTAATCACTTTCCCCAAAGATCCAGCAATACCACTTTTAGACATATACCCTAAAGATGCACATTCACACCCCAAAAGCATTAGCTCAACTATGTTCATAGCAGCATGATTCATAATAGCAAGAACCTGGAAAGAGCCTAGATGCCCCTCAACAAACTGGTACATCTACACTATTCAGCAGTAAGAAAAAATGATATCCTAAAATTTGCAGGCAAATGGATGAATTTGGAGATTATCCTCCTGAGTGAGGTATCACAAACCCAGAGAGATAAGTAGGGGATGTACTTACTCATTAGTGGACTTTAAGAACAAAACATGTTCATTGTATACAAGAGCTCAAGGCTAGAACATAGCTAAATGACACAGTGCTTCACTTCTGCATTGATGGCCTCTGGCAGGGGTGTGGGTGAGGAAGGTATTCTTTTTTGTTTAAGGGTCTGGCCACAGGGAGTTTAATTATGCTCCAGTAACTAAATGAGCATCATGAATGGGCTTTTTTGTAAATGGGGAGATCATAAGAGTGGGTATGAAACTGAGAGGACTTATAACTGAGTTGAAGGGGTGCATGATGTAAAATCACCAAATAATAATAATAAAAAGGAAATGTAGATGAACAATATACATATTAATCTCTGTGTGTAACATAAAATAATAATAAAATAGAAATAGAAATGAATAATACAAATATATTAAAGAAAGGCCATTAATACATAAAAGAATTAGGTAAAAATCATGAAATGTACTGTGATCTCAGTCATCACCAGTTAAAAGTTATAGGATATTCACCAATGAGATAAAAATGACTAAAAATTAATATGCTGAAAACATTAAATTTTAATAGAATATAAAGAAATACAAATTTATGCAAATCAAAACAATTCTGAGATACCATCCTTCATCTGTAAGAATGGTTAAGACCAAAAGTACTGATGACAGCCTATGCTGGAGGGGATGCAAAGCAAGGGGAACACTCCTCCATTGTGGGTGAGAATGTACAGCCACTTTGGAAATTAGTATGGCATTTCTTCAGGAAAATGGGAATCAATCTACCTCATTATGCAGCAATAGCACTCTTGAGCATATACCCAAAGAATGCACATTCATACCACAGGATACTTGCTCAGCTATGTTTCTATCAGCATTATTCTTAATAGCCAGAACCTGGAAACAACCTAGATGCCACTTAACTGAAGAATGGATAAATAAATGTGGTACACCTACACAGTGAAGTATTACTCAGCTCTAGAAAAACAACGACATCTTGAAATTTTCAGGCAATTGGATGGAACTAGAAAAAAACATACTGAGTGAAGTAACCCAGACACAGAAAGATAAACATGGTGTGTACTCACTCATAAGTGGATTGTAGACATAAATCAAAGGATAACCAGACCACAATCCCTAGTCCCCAGAGAAGCTAGGTCACAAGGAGGATCCTAAAAGAGACATCCATGGATATTTACCTTCCTAAGGAAGGTAAATAGATAAAATCTCCTGAGAAATACAAGTTTAAAAGTAGTGATGATAGTTTTGATTTACCAAATTAGCAGAGGTTCTAAAATTCTGGTTCTTCTCAGTATACAATGAGGAGGAGGAGACAAGAACTGGGCTCATGAGTGCAGTTTGCTCTGTTTATCAAAAGTGTTACATAAACATTTACTCTGATTTAGAAATCCTTCATTGAATTTTTTCTAATGAAACGAACATGTGCATTTTATTTATGCCAACCTTGATTATTGTGGCACTTACAACCACAAATTTGAAAAGGAATATGGTATATAGGAAAAGCATTGTGCCTTGAATATCTGTAGATAATTATGTTACTTAATGTTCTTTGAAAACCTTAAAGCACCATAATAAAAGCTAATGATGGTATTTAATATGTAATGTTTTAACAACAATTATCTTTAGGTTGATTGATTTTTAAAGGAATATTTACAACAGGCACTTATGGTCACATCATATGGCTGAGTCAAGCCTATCTGCTTTTTTGAATTACCTAAAATAAATCTAACTTATTCCTTTATTTTATCTCCTAAGCTTTTCATTCACCCCTCTTGCCATGGGCTGCTTATCTGCTGTGTACTGTGACGTCTGTGCCTAAGTCAATAGGCATTGTTTCTCTCTTCGTTTTTTCCATCTACCTCCTCCACATGGTTGCCAGAATTTACATCTTAGATGTCTTGTGAATTTTTCCCAAAAAAATTCTTAATGAAACTTCCCTCTGAGTCCATTTTTAATTGTTTTATCAAATGAGACTAATACCTCTGAGAAGGGACCCTAATTTCATGGTATGTGGTAACCCAAGTGGAACTCCCTCCAATTTCCTGTAATACGTGGTAATCATGAAAAGCCCCCAGAAATGCTTATTTTTCTGAGGACAAAACAAGCAGGTAATCATACTTCAGGGCTTTAGTTACTAAATTTGCTCCCTGTTACTTAGGGACAACCAACCACCTCTGGAAACCTCTATGATTATAGCTACCTTGTACAGTATGATGGTTTGAAGATATTGGTTCCCATTGGCTTGTATATTTGAATGTTTGATCCACAGTTGGTGAGGCTTTTGAGGAATGATTTGGAGGTGTGGTTCTGTTAGAGGAGGTATATTGTTGGATGTCTTTCTGCATGCTGTGAATGTGATTTATTGCCATTTGTAAATAAAGAGATTGTTCTGGGGCTAGGCTGGAATGGACATGTCAGAAACTTCATACCTACACGAATTTCTCAGTTATTACAGGATCCCCAAGAAAAGTTCATTAATTAAAAAAAAATTGGTTTATACTCCAAGAAACATCATAGCACAGTGAAATGTAATTTTTGAGGTTTAAAACAACAAATGCCTATATATGTAATTGATTACTCAATGATTATTAAATGCCATCTATATTAATAGGAGTTGAATAAAATAAGATTCCATTTCTTCTCCCCTTTTATGGTATTGCCATCCATTATGGTGAGAAATGACATCACTCAGAATGGATTAGTCCCTCACTATGGCTGGCAGATTCAGACACTCTAGTACCAATGTCACAATTATTCTGAAAGAAACCAGATCAGTGACTGTACCCAGGTAGAAAGCTAGTGGCCCTGGCAAAGGAATCAAAAGTAATAATCAATGATCCCATCTCTTAAGCTGTTAAAATCTCTAAATGAGCAACACTTCAGGCCCAAAATTAACCCTTGGAAGTGAGTGAAGCACACTTGTACCCATATTAATTCTTCTCCAGGCCATTTGGCCAGTTATTACCAAAGAGCTGCAATACCACATTATGTCAGTTTATAAAACAGTAAGTCTTTTTGACCTGATTGGACCTGAGTACATGTCCTTTAATTTCTTACCAATTTCTGTTTACTTCCATATGAACTCAAGGTTTCTTATCTCACTTCGTGTATTTTAAGCCATTTTTATCTTTATTTTCCTGATCAAGTTGCCCCTATTATAATTTGGACAGTCGTATCCTTTAAGATGGTCTTCTGTCTTTTTGGTAGGTCCGTAATTTTCTTTGAGCACTGACATTGGGGCACTTGTAGACTGCTGTGGCTTTTCATCAATAGCCCAAAGCCAGAGGAACCAGAGATGTATGCTTTATGCTTTGACAAAGTTAAATGTCATTTTACTTCCTCAGCTCATAGTCTTACGTGTACAGTTACTCATAGACTGTTCAGAACTGGAATCTCATTTTTCTGATGATTTCTATATTTGTGGTTAAGCATCACTCACATTCCTCTAAGACAGTATCTAACTCACAATTACAATCGTTTAGTGTGGCATGCAGCTGAATAGAATAATTAGAGAAGACTATGTAGAGGAAAAAGGGAAGGAGGGAGGAAGGGATGGGGGAGGGAGGGGGAGGGAAGGAGGAAGGGTTAAAGAACCACATAGAGACAGGCAGTTTGGATCTTGAGCGTCCAGCCAAGTCTTTGTCTTCAGCCCACTGTAAATGTTCTATTTTAATATATTTATATTACATATTTGTTTTCGGAACTAGATACAGACTTTCTAGGCAAATTATTTGAATATTTATGCTCTTATTTCTAGAGAATTTTTTTTTGCTACTTGAAAGCAAACATAGACTATGTGCTTAGTATAAAACAGCTAGGTCTTGCAGATTGATTGGCCCCAGTAGTTTTAAGGGATCACTTATTTTCCTAAACCTCCATTTTCTTTCTTAGGAATGGGAGAAATATATAGTATTATTTGGACATGAAGCTGTCAGGATTAAATGAGAAAATGTGCATAATGTCTTGGCCTCTGGGTAGATATTATATAAATGGGGTATTTTGTGAGTGGCTTAAGTAGGGAATTTATGTATTGTTTCTTAGTTAACTATTAGGCTGTTTTTGGAATGAGCACTCTTATTTTTCTTTGGAGATCCCTATCGAAGTAATTTTGAAAAATGTGAGCTACAGAATTGGTACTGGCCAAGATTTTTTCTTTAGTGTTTATATCACTGACTATCCTGCAGGGATGAAGATGCTTGAAGTTTGGTAATGCCTTGTGTGTTAGCTGCAGAGCTGGAGCCCTGGGGACCATCTTGCCTTTCCCTTTCTCCCTGTCTGGGGAAGTCTGTCATGGGAGGCCATGGCTTTTGATTGAGGAGTATTTCTAAGTCCTTTCTATATCTTGCACTGCTTCTGCTCTAACTATTGTCCCGCACCTTGTTTTACCAGCTGACTTCATCAGACCTGCTTTTGACATGACTTCAGAATGATGCCACAGTACAGTCAGCTCCTTTTCTCAGAATGTTAGCTGGATCCTCTTGATATCTCCACCCTTTCTTAAAAGTTTTCTTCTCTCCCGTTGCGTGCAGGTTGGGACAATGACAAAATCCTAAGGCCTCAAATCCTTAGGTTCTGGCCTTTGGTAGTTATCTCTTAGTAGCGTAGAAGGGACCTCACGGAGAAGGCAGGGAGAGTAGGGTTTTGAAAGCTGTGGATGTGGTGTGAGATGCTGTGTGATACTCCAGAGCAATATCCAAAGTGAATCCGTGGGGAGATTCATGAGATAGAAACAATTTTTCTTTCAAATAAGACTCAAGTTATATAAAGTGATGTGTGTAAATGTTATGGCTCTGTCCTTTTCCTTTTGCTATCTGTTGACAAGTATTCTACATAAGGTCGGTTGTTTTCTCTGTATCCTTAGTTACTTATAGTTATCATCATAGCACATCAGGTTTTAGGGGAAATTATTTTTCTCAGATGGCTGTCACACTGATTATTTAATAGCAATCTGAGTTCAGTAATTCAGTAGTTAAGCTGTCAAGGTTGCTTATTTTACTGATGATTTTTAAACATAAAGAATGCTTGAGATTTGTAACCAACTTTTCTAGTTAGCATACACTGAAGGCTTACCAGAGTAATTGGTCCATGAAATCTAATTTTATGCCATGGATAAACTTGGGAGGAATCACATTTTTCATCTGAAAGTGATTAGCTGTTTTATTAGATGCGTGTTGTCCCTACAGGTATGTGGCTATTCACCACTGTTTTAGAGAGTTATTTTTGTTGGTGCTTCATATACAGAAATGATGGAGGATCAAAGCTCTTTGAGTCCAAAAGATTTATTATTATACATTACTTTCTTGTCTACTGTGAACCTTAGTTCTAATCAGGGCATAGCACCTATGTCTAGTAGCCATCATTTTAAGATAATTTACAGTTTATGGATTTCTTCTTCAGAAAAGATAAATACAATTGTTTGGTTAATGTTTCTATTTATTAGACTTTTATAAATTTTGTGATGCTGTGCTTGAACAGTTTGTTAAATGCTAGCATGTCTCACTCCTGCTGTGAGGCCCTGTTAATGTCCCAATGCTCTTGTCACAATGCAAGCACTGTGCTAACATGCCATAACCTAGAGGAGGCTGAAGGTCACTCACAGGGTCCAAGTGCATCTCAGCCACAGTCTTTCCAGCATCCCCAGAGGAGCCTCAATCCCTTGCCTTCCTGGGTTTCTAAAAGCCACCTGCATTCCTTGGCTGGTGGCTACTTCCTCTACTTCCAAAGCTTTCAAGGTCCCATCTTTCAGACTTTTATGTTTTAGTCATTTCCTCTAAACAGAGCCACTGAAGGAGCTATGGGTCTCACTAGATCTCCCCACACATCGCCAAAGTTCATTTGTGTGTGTGTGTGTGTGTGAGTGATATAAAGCAATATTCATAGTTTTTAGGGATAAGAATTTAGGTATCTTTGGAAGGGTGCTATTCTGCTTATCATAAGTGAAATAATTTGGAGAATAGCACCAAAATTAGTTGTTTTTTTTTTTTTTTTTTTTTTTTTTTTTTTTTTTTTTTTTTTTTTTTTTTTTTTTTTTTTTTTTTTTTTTTTTAGCAAACAGGGCAGAGTTTTAGTCATTGGGTTAAATAGCTGCTGCATTTGTTTATGGTGATAACATACTTTTTTAATCCAAAGTGGCCAAAAAGGTCTATTTATAATTGTCTTGGGGAAAAGGCTATTGGTAACCAAACAAGGTTGTGGAATCACAAGCTGATTTGAATATAATCTCTAGGAGTTTTATGAAGCTGTTTTAGTGTTTGTACATTCATTTTTTTCTTAAAATAGTGCTAATTATTCTCCTTTAACCCTGCTTACTAAACTGAAGACAGACTTCAAATTCATCTTCACCAGGAGTGACTAGTGTTCCAAAGGTGAGCAAGCTGTGAGAAGCCAAGATGTGATTTTAAAGAATTTATTATAAACTGTTTTAGTGCAAAGAGAAAAAGCAATCTTGGAAAACATTTAAAGTATATCCACTGAAGACCATCAGGGGATATTGAAAATAGAAGGTCTAAGTTTCAGTTTGACAGAATTATTGAAAGTAAAAAAAATGTATTTAATACATTATATTAGATGATCCTAGGATACACTGAAGAAGAAAGGCCAGGGGAAATATGCTGGTAATCACCTTATTGGAGGGACTTTGCCCTCCTTCTAATAAAGATGGCTGCTAATTTGATGGTTTACAGGGTAGAATTCATGGGAGAATGTTTTAATATGAGCCTCCTATTTATGTGGAATCTTTTTTTGTGTGTAATCTCCATGATGAAGATTATGTTCATAGACCTTCTGAATATTTACTAGCTGTCAAAAGGATAATCAGTTAATAGGGAGAAGTTGCTTGCAAAGTGTTTCTACCATCAGCGGGCACCCATGAAGATGTCAGAGAGACCTGGATTCTTAATGCATCATTTTGCTGCACAAATAGCAGGGTGCAATCAGAAATCCTGGCTTCTTCCAGAAATGGGGGGTGCAGTCGTAAATTCTGGCAGAGTTCTTCGCTGTTGTGGAGGTGACCTCACATCTGTCTCACAAGCGGCTTGGCATGTGCATTTGTCTGATATGACTTCTCAGTTGAGAGGCAGACACTTCTGCTTTTCCTTTTTTTCTTCTTCGCACTGTTCCTTTGTTTTCCCCACCATCATAATACTTCATTATTTTGGTTTTACATCTCATTGTACATTCTTCCTTTGTCTTATATTTAAGTTGTAGGATTTGTCCGGATGTTGACAGTAATACAGTACTTCATATATGGCCATTTTCTTAGATGATCTTTAGTACCATTGTCATGCTACTCTCATATTTCTACTTCCTTGCAGATTCATGTCTTGTCTCTTTGCTGGAAGAGGGATCCTCTTGGTCACCTTCACATGGATCACCTAACCCCTTTTCAAATATATTTTTTCTCTGTGTTCTTGGTCACCTTTATTGCTGCTACCTATTTCTGAAATCAGTAACCAGTAGGCTCCACATGATCTTAAGCTCAATTACTAAATATGAAGGAAAAATGAATAATATGAGACTTAAGAATGTAAATATGAAAAAGTATAATACATGGATTTTCATAGAAATACATGAAAAATATTATCAAAATATATGCAAGAGAGAGTACAAGATTCAAGTAGAGCAGTAAAAGAGTCTAGGGGAAATGCCACAGATACACATACTTCACTTTGAAAGAACAGTAAAGATGGTCACACAATTTCAGGCAATTAAAAAAAGATATAATTTCCTTCACAGAGGACAAAGCAAAGGAAGTCTCAGGATTACTAGTATGAACACTGAGACTCTAGAATACAAGTGCATGTTGAGTTTGAACAACATCCCAGCCATGCTTTAGAAGAGTGATAGCTTGCTACCAAGGAAAGTATAACAATCATTAGTATAGTCTCTAGCAACAAACCTGGGTTTAGTATTACAAAATCTGGCACAGTTTCTTTCTTTTTTTATTTATTGATTTATTTATTTATTTTTTTTCAAAGAAGTCACACTTTCTATCCTTGTATATCCTTATTCAAGGTCCCTTCCCCCTCCTACCATATCAGGTCATTCTTTCTTCTCCACAACTCCCCATCCCTTCCCTGGGCAGGCAGCAGACAGTCCCATGGTCCCACTGACCCATTATTGCTTAGTTTAGTCTCCACTCCTGGAAGATCCAGCTTTCTTCCCCCCCCCCAAGACTGAGTCAGGTGTTCCTCTAGGGGGAGTGGGATCCAAGGAGTCAGTCCAGGGTGTTTCTGATCCCAAGCTGTTCAGTGGTTGTGGATTGCAGCTTGGGCATGCTTTGCTTTTTTCTTGTTTGTTTGTTTGTTTAGAGACCACTAATGAGTGAGTACATCCCCTGCTTATCTTTCTGAGTTTGTGATACCTCGCTCAGGAGGATATTCTCCAAGTCCATCCATTTGCCTGCAATTTTTTTTCTTACTGCTGAGTAGTACTCCATTGTGTAGATGTACCACAGTTTGTTAATCCATTCTTCAGTTGAGGGACATCTAGGTTGTTTCCAGGTTCTTGCTATTACAAATAATGCTGCTATGAACATAGTTGAGCTAATACCTTTGGAGTATGACTGTGCCTCTTTAGCGTATACACCCAGAAGTGGTATTGTTGGGTCCTTGGGGAGATTGATTCTCAGTTTTCTGAGAAACCGCCATACTGCATTTCAAAGTGGCTGAACAAGCTTACACTCCTACCAACAATGGAGGAGTGTTCCCCTTGCTCCACAATCTCTCCAGCATAGGCTGTCCTCTGTGTCTTTTATCTTAGCCAATCTAACAGGTGTCAGGTGGTATCTCAAAGTTGTTTTGATTTGCATTTCTCTGATGGCTAAAGATGACCAGCACTTTTTCAGGTGCCTTTCAGCCATTAGTAATTCTTCTGCTGAGAATTCCCTTTTTAGATCTGAACCCCATTTTTTGATTGGGTTATTCAAGGTTTGGGGCTCTAGATTCTTGAGTTCTTTATATATCTTAGAGATGAGTCCTCTATCACTTGTAGGGTTGGTGAAAATCTTTTCCCATTCTGCAGGCTGTCATTTTGTCCTATTGACAGTGTCCTTGGCTTTACAGAAGCTTCTTAGCTTCGGGAGATCCCACTTATTGATTGTTGGGCTTAGTGTCTGTGCCACTGGTATTTTCTGGCACAGTTTCTATATTAACAAATTGATAGGACCATGCTATGCATGATTTTCAAATTGAAAAAGTTACTGAAAACAATTATTTTTTTGAAAAATGTCTTATGTAAAATATGATCAAATCTAATAAAAGTTATTTTAACAGTCTAATAGCAAACACACTATATAGCAAAACATTCAAACATTCTTCAACTCAAATAACATTGAATATTCAGTAATTTTGAAATTTTTGTTGAATTAAATAAGCAAAATCAGATGAATCTACAAACTTAGGAAAGAATAGCTCAAACCACACAAATGTTTTCCATTCCTGTGATTTCATACATAGATAACTAATTATAAGATACCACAAGTAATACAAAAAGTTGAGGTATTTTAAAACATTAACTTTTCTGTATTCTAGACATTTTCACTTAGAAACAGAAAAGAGAAAAAAAAACCCTATCATATTCACAATAGCCTATGAGAACCTAACACATTGAGATAGAAATTGTAAGAACTCTACTTGAAGTAAAGCAGGGCATTTTATAATCAATATCTGAAAATATGCAAAGATTTATACCCTTCAAATGCCAATCCTTCCTAAATGGACATTTAACTTAATTCCAAATTATGTCCCTTTTGTTTTTAATTTGTGTTTTGCATAGAACAATTTTCTACTGAAATTGTCTTCATTCTGGTGGCATAGGATTAACTAAGAGTTTGTGAACACATTAGAGAACCTGGACTACAATGTCTGACATTGTGACATTGTGATGAGGCCAGCCAGCTACAGGAACAGCTCAGGTTTACTCAGTGAACTGTCCTGGTCCACCCAGCCTTTGCCCACAGAAAAACACATTTAAATGAAGATGACTTTTTAAAGAAGAAAGAGCTTTTGAAGATTATTTTCAGTGTGGTGAGGAACAGCTCTCCGGTGGTGAAGGGGAACCCAACACAAGTGGAACCTATATTCTGCCAGAGAAATGATGCAAATAGCAAAAAGTCTGTTCTTAATCTGAGATTTGCTCATTTTACACTGTTTTCCTGAATAAAATTTTATTATTTTATTTTATGTATGTGAGTATTTTACCTACATGTATATCTATGCATTATATCCATTTGTGGTGCCTTCAGAGATAGAAGACAGCATTGGATCCCCTGGAACTCTACAGGAGGTTGTGAGCTGAGAGTCAAACCTGGGTTCCCTGGAAGACCTAACAGTGCTCTTAACTGCTGAGCCATCTCTCTAGCTCCATAACTCTCACTTTTGCAAGCTGTTTTCATTGGCTGTCTGATCTTTCTCGGTATTGCATTTTATCTCAGAGCTTCACATATGCCATTGTCTTCCTAACCCCAGTATTTCTGATGAATAGCCACTGTATTCATAAACATCAGGGTCTGTTAGTGTTTCCTATTCCCCCCCCCCATTTTCACTTTTACTCTTCGTACTGTCTGGCATACTATGTATTTATTGTTTTATTTTCTGCCTTTACCTGGTAGAATTTACTGTAATAAATGCAGTTAGGATTTTGTGTACTATAGGCTCCTGGCACTTAACAGATATACTCTTAATATTTGTTGAAATAAAATGAAATAAAACTGAGTGAATAGCATCCCCAAGACAATATAGATTGCCTAATTCCCTGTACTTTTCTCTTTCCTTGTATTTCAACAATTGGATTTCATTTTCGTATTGTGGTTCTCATCTGTTTTCCCCAGTAAGCTGCAGGCCAAAGATGTGTCTTCTTTTTCTTTAGATCATGAGCAGTAACACAGGGTCTGTTTCATAGAAAGTGCTAAGAAATGGAATTTGAATCAATGTGTACCAGGCTTGGATGGATTTCTGTTCCGTCTTGGTATGCATAACTAAACTTTGAAGACTACTTCAATAATAGCAGCCTGTGAGTCTGACCTGCTCCATCTAAAGTTCACCACGTTGGATAGTTTCATATGGATTTAACGCAAGCTGGCATTAACAGAAAGGAGGGAGCCTCAAATGAGAAATTGTCCCCAGAAGATTCAGCTGTAGGGCCTTTTATTAATTAGGATTGATGAGGGGATGGCCCAGCCCACTTTGTGCAGTGCCATTCATTTGCTGGTGGTCCTGGGTTCTATAAGAAAGCAGGCTAGAGGGCCATGAGGAGCATGCCTGTCGGCAGCACCCCTTCCTTTGCTCATTACTGTCTGTTGTTTTCTGACCTCACTGCTTGCGGGACTCGGATATCCACTCTTCTGTTCTCCTGGGTTATCATTCTGTAATCACAGACTTCCCTTTATTAGCATCCAGATGTCTACAGACTTTGCCATCTGCTCTCACTTCTAGTGCCAGGAGCTGCTGGAAGAGTCCCTTGGTGGAGTTGGCTCCTTTGTAGTATATAGTTCAATGAGTGCATGTCTCAGTCTTGGTTGAAATGTCCCCAACTCTCCCTTTTCTCATGTAGCCTTCAGTCTTCGATGGATAATCTTCTGAGTTCAAGGTCATGCCAGGTGGTGTCATCCCTTTCATGTTGTAAATGATTTCTGCCCAGGCTTTCCAGTCTAGCTCAGAGGTTCAGACCCACAGTCCCACAGAAACACACACAGTTCTACAGAGACACAAATGCTTATATTATTTTTACACTGATTGGTCTAGAGCCCAGGCATATAATTTGCTAACTCCTTCATTTGAACTCAACCCATCTTGTTCAGCCATACGGCTCTGTACCTTTTCTCAGAGCAGCATTTCAGCTTCTTTCTTCTGTGTTTGCTGCTATCTCCTCATCATGTCACCACTGCATCTCTGTGGTTCCTGTGTGGCGGCTCTGCCTGGCATCTGGCATCTGTCTCTGTTCTTCCTGTACTCAGAGTTTTCTTAGCCTGGTAGCCCCGCCCACACTTCCTGTCTGCCTTTTGGTTAATCAGCTTTTATTAAACTCATAGGTGGGACAATTATTTAAAATGTAACACAGAATCCACTACACTTTCATATTCTTCACTAACATTCAAAATTCTTCATTTTTGTTTTCTTTGCTTTTCTTTGAATCTCAGTGTATTTAACTTTCTTTTGTAGTCATGAGATATTTGAGATTAGTATCATAAGAGGCATAAGTGTTTATTTTCTTTCATGATTTCAGAGTTCCATAGTCACTTTGAGACTGTGGGTAGGTAGAATGCTTTGACAGCAGAAACATGAGATAAAAGTGATGCTTACCTTGTAGTGGCCAGGAAGTAGAGGCAGAGAGGGAAGGAGAAAAGAGAAGGAGGGATGGGAATGTATGAACTCATACAAGGAAGAGGCAAGGGTTTTAATATCTCCATTTAAAAATCTATTTGATATTTTATACATGCTTAATAATTAATTTGGGTTACTTTTACTCCCCTTCTTCTCTGTTGATCCTTATGCAAATTTTGCATCTTTTCAAATAACCCACTTAGTTTCTTAGCATTTCTCATATGAACATTACAGAGGAGAGGATGGAACAGGTGGCAGGAGCCCAGGAGGGCAAAGAAGGGAGTGAACAGCATTGGGTAAAGGGGCTTCAGTTTGTCAGCTTTAGGAATCTGAGAACGGGAGCTGGGAGGCTCTTGGATGAGAGTCTAGGAGGCAGAGGACCTTAAGAATACAGATAGAAGGTCCCTGTAATGTTCAGACCTTGAGAGTCTTCCTTCAGAGGCTTGTGTATTAAAGGTTCCCAGCTGGTGTGTTATTGAGAGGGGTTGGGCCTTTATTAGGTGAAGATCAGTGGAAGTGAATTTTCAGCAGCTGTACTATTGAGGAAATGGTGGCTATAACTGCCTCGAGCAGAGGTGAGGCCTCATCATCTGCTCTCCTGTTCATGATGAAATGTTGATAGGCTCAGTCTTTCTCAGGTCTTGAGCAGGTAATGGTATCTGGCATGAGTTATTAGTGTAATGGCTATATCCCAGCCAGAAGGCATCACTTTAGAGCACTCTCTTCATCCTCTAGGTCTCACATCCTGTTTGTCCCAGGCTTTACAATGTTTCCTGTACCTTGAATGTAAAAGTTACTAACTCTCAACACTTTGACCAATGAGAAGTCTATGCATTACCACTACTCATCACAGAAATGTTTCATTGGTGAAGGCTGAGAGTGCCCCTAATTTATGGGTATAAATACGCATAGTTATAAAGCAGTTTGACAACACGACCATTTTGCAAAACAACAGTAGTAGGTAGTAGGTTACTCCCTATCTTTGTCAATGTTCTATTGCTGTGAAGATATACGATAACCATAGCAACTCTTGTAAATGAAATCATTTAACTGGGGCGTGCTTACATTCTGAGGGTTAGTCCATTATCATCATGGTGTGAGGCATGATGTTACACAGGCAGACATGGTTCTGGAGAAGCTGAGAGTTCCACATCTGGGTCAGCAGGTAGCAGGAAGAGAAACACTGGGCCTGGCTTGAGCATTTGAAACCCCAAAGGCCACCCCCAGTGACACAGTTCCTCCAACAAGACCATACCTGCTCCAACAGGGCCACATCTGCTCCAACAAGGCCACACTTTCTACTGCTCCTTTCTAAGCATTCAAATATATGCATTTTGGGGGGCATTCTTATTCAAACTACCACATTGCCTATGATATCACAGTCTCTTGACTAGGTGGGCATACACAGTATCAGGAATGGGTTTCCTCTGTGGAATGAACCTCAGATCCTATCAGGAGCTATTTGTTACAAGAATCATGGCGCTATTGCACCACTGAACACATCTTGCCAGCAAGTCTTTGTTACAACTTGCAGGTTCTCAGCTCTGTGGGATTACTGCTGACTTTTCTCTACCTGCAGCTTGTATAACACATCCTGACAGACACTATGGAAGCTCATTAGTCAAGGAGAATCAATCTAGATCAGGTCCAGCTTGGTGTCTGTAGGCCCAGCAACTGAAGTGTGTGACATCTTCAGCAGTAGTGTCTTTCTAGTTCTAGTACAAAAGAATGGCGTTCTAGTGTCCAGGCATCTATAGCAGTGGGATGGTTGTAGTTATCACTGCAATTTTGATCTGGATAAATGTTGTAGCAATGAACAAGTGGATCCTGGAGTTGGGAGATCAGCTGATGGAGTGATATATTCCTTTGTCCTTTGTCTCCATAACTATGATCAACCACTCACTCCAGTATGACTTCTGAGCACTATCTTACCCAATATTCATCTTGAGTGCATGACCTTAATGGCTTAATTTCCTTCTACTAGTCTTTACCTATGAAAGGCCCCACCTCCACCCAACAGCACCATCAACTGGGAACCAAGTCTTCTACACAAAGGCCTTTGGGGGACATTTAAGGTCCGGACCATGACAGAGTGCTTCAACTTGTACTCTCAAAGCCTGTTTCCCTGGCCTCTCATCTAAGAGCATCAATAATCTTTTCTGGGTTCTCAAAGCTGCTGAATTTAAAGGCTGTTTCCTCCTAATCTTTGCCTTTGTGTATTCTTGTCATCTCTCTCTTTCTTTGCATTTGCAAATCTCTCAAACATGGATGGCTCTCGCTACTTAACTGGCATGTTCTTTTCATTGTTGGCCTTTTAGGCTGACCCGTGAGCTTGTTCCTCCTAGGAACCATCTTCCGTACTGTCACAATGACAGCAGAGCTTCAGATGCAGCAGCTGCTTCTCGAGTCTCAGTCTGTCTTCTCCAGGAACATTGATAGTACTGACCTCTCAGTCCCTTTGGAAGCATCTGTCACTTTGACTTTCACACCTCTCTGTATCCTGGACACTCTGGCATGCTTTGCTCACTCATTCTGCTCCCTAATCACCTTCAATAGAAAAAAAAATTGGTATTTTAGGATTTGTTTTATTATAGATTATTCTACATGCCTAAAACTTAGCATATCTGAAAACATTCATTGTTATTTTCCTTTAGAATTCCATATTTGCACACATTCATTTCTTCTTGAAACCTCAGAATGGATTCCCAGGATCATCTTAGTCTCTCTCTCTACCTCCCCACCCTGTTGATTGGCAATTTCTGGCTGTGGCATGCCAGTAGAACATCTGCACTTTCCCGTAGTTTCCAACCTACCTGTCCCCAGGGAATGTGCCTCTAGCCCTTGCCCAGTCTAGACCATTGTCCTTTTCCTCCATCAGTCTTTCCTCTCTCACTAATTCTATTCTTACCTAGTGCTTGCTCCTAAGTTCTGCTACTCTCAAGCCTTCCTAAGTCCCCAATGACTCAAGAAACCATGAGAGTAAAGATCAGACCTCTGCTGCTGACTCTGATCTTGCAATTTTCCTCTTCTTCTTCATGGCCACTGACCCAGCACCTGCTCTGAAGACTCCTATAGGATTTATGCTCAGTGCTGTTGAGATGCTGATATTTGCAGAAGCCATTCCCTATTTTTCAGCCTTGCTCAAGCTGCATGCTGCTCCCTACAGGGTTACAGTCTAAATTAGGTTGTCTTTAAGAATGGTAACCTCTGACCTCACAGATATTTCTCATGATCAGAATGAATTCTCCTTTTGTGTTGTTCCCAGAAACACTACTTGAATTTCTTAACTAGTACAAATTAACTTTGTGCATCTTTCTCCATTATATCACCACATAGGACTCTGTGTGTGTGTGATATGTGTGAGTGATACTGATCTGTTCATAGCATGCCTCTCCTCCCCCAAGAAAATAATAGGCACAGACAAGAGTCAAGTTCTCTGCATTTCACAGTATATATAACCTGCTGGGCTCCCGGTAATGAATAACTTTTAAATTCAGAAGGTCTGCAATAAAAAAAAATCCCACCTTGAATGTGAATATGCAAATGGAAAATATTGTAGATGGAGTATGGAGAAATCCTTACTGGAATGACTTGACATAGGTATTAAAATGAAGAAAGGATGCCTACAACTGAAGGATTGTTGTTTCAGGTGCTTCATATATGTCAGTGATATACTTTTTATGTGGGGACTGTACCAGAAATTTCTGGTCCATCTGGCTCAAGGTCCAGGCCTTCAGTCCCAAAGCTGCTTAGCCCCAAATAATTATGCAAAAGCTTATTTTAATTACAAGCTGGCTTATGGCTCAGGCTCATTACTTGCTAGCTCTTTCAACTTAATTCAACCCATTTCTACTAATCTATGTTGTGCCATGTGTCTCATGGCTTACCTGTACTTTTATATCCTCTTGGTGGCAGCTTTCAGCATCTGTCTCTGACTCCGCCCTCCTTCCCCTTTATCTATGCTTGGATTTCCTGCCTGTCTATAAACTGCTTTGCCATAGGCCAAAGCAGTTCTTTTATTATTCAAGTAGTTCTCAGCATACAGAAAGACATCCCACATCAGAGGACATTGCATTCCTTCCCATGAAAGGTTCCTTATTTAGAGCACTGCGTCATCAAAACAGTTCCTGGTGATGTCAGTTGTTTCTCATGTGTTCTCTGATGAAGTGTTGCCATTGATTGGTTCAGAAATGGAGCTCAATTATTGCACAAAGGATTGTACTTATGGCAAACTGAGTCAGAATGGAACTGATCTGAGGTACTAGTCTCATTGATTACCCCCTAATATTTTCATTTTAGTTCAGAAGTTGCTATGAATACTGTGTGGTTTTTCTAGCACTGAGTATGCCTGAGTGTGAGGCTTCTTTCCCACTGATATTTTAGCCTGTGATCTCTGAAGTGGGGTAGACGGGGAACAAGGCTGAATGTCAGAGTATGGAGAAGCCAGAGTTCTGCTCACATACCATGAATCCTGGGCTCTAAAGGGGACATTTTTGTAAGTAAAAATGGAGACATATAAAAAGAAATTTAAGATTTAGAAAAAAATCACAGTGCTAGATAATTAGAAAAGGCTTTGTCCACATTTTAACAGCTTTCTATGCTTTTTATTTTAAGAAACTTAGTGATTACCTGTGTAGTGTGTGTGTATGCACATGTGTGCGTGCATGCGTGCACGTGTGTGTGTGTGTGTGTGTGTGTGTGTGTGTGTGTGTGTGTGTGTATAAATGCATGCCACAGGAGATGTATGGAGGCCAGAGAACAAGTGATGGAGTGATTCTTTCTACTGTGTAAGTTGTGAGGATTGGACTCAGGTCCTTACACATGGTGTCAATCATGCTCATTGGCTGAGCCATCTTGTTAACTTGCATATTAAGGAAGAACTGCGCATAAAAATATGATTTTACACATGTAAAACCTATTTGTATGAAGGTTAACAAAGTAAAGATTTTAATTAATGTAAGTAACCTCAGTTATTCAGAATGATAGATCTGAAGTGATAACATAGACATGGCTGTTCTTTGTGTAATCTAAAAAGCCCGTACATGTTGTGTTCTTGGTAAGGAATAGGTCATGCTTAGTTTGCAAACTTCTTTTTGAAGTGTGATAATGCTAACTGTGTCTGCTAGATGCTGTGGCTGGTTTGGAAGAGGAATACCTCTAGGGGCTGAAACTGTTAAGTGCCCCCCATTAGTAAAGCCATGGCTGGCCTGAGGAAGTAAGCCTATATGTTAGCAGGATACCTGAGTACCTTGATAACATCGGTCATGACACTAACCTTCTTCCCATATTGACCATGGATTCACCCTTCTTGCATTGGGTTCTAAGCTGGTTATTTTACTACAACCTTAGATGTTTTCTCCCAGCTGTCAGCTCTATGTCACTGCCTAGTTCAGTACTGTCCTCTCCTCATCCTGCCCTCTCTGACTCACTGTGCATAGTCTCAGAAATTCTCTAGCTGTACTCAGTGTGGCCCCTGTCCCTTCCTTACACTGATAGTTTCCTTTTTTTACTTTTCTTCTTATTTATCTATTTATTTTTATGAATAAAGTCATATTTTTTATCCATGTATTCCCTTGTTCAGACTTCCTTTCCCCTCCTGCCCCTGCGAGTCACTCTCTCTTCTCCCCATCACTTTGTCCCCTCCCCAGCAAGGGCAGGAGGTCCCAAGGTTCCAAGGTCCCAAGGTGGCTTAGTTCATCATCCACTCTAGGCAGAAACACTTTCCTCACCCCAACATCAAGACTGGGTCAGGTGTTCCTCTGGAGGGAATGGGCTCCAAGGTGCTGGGCCAAGGTGTTTCAGATCCCAAGCCTTTCAGTGGTTGTGGTTTGCAGCTTGCACATGGTTACCTTTTTGTTTAAAGTCGACTAAGGAGTGAGTACATCCCCTGTTTATCTTTCTGCTTATCTTTGTGATACCACGCTCAGGAGGATATTCTCCAAATCCATCATTTTGCCTGCAAATTTTAGGATGTCATTTTTTTCTTACCGCTGACATTTTTAGGATATCATTTTCTTACTATCTTTATGAGTTGTGTTTCTTGTATGCAGCAGAAGGATGGCTTCTATACCATCTTGTTAGTGTGTGTCTTTTTATAGGTGAATTGAGTTACTTGATAGTAACAGATATTAGAGACCACTGATTGATATTTCCTGTTATTTTTGATGGTAGCTTGTATGTATTTCCTTTCTCTGGGGTTCTTTTCTGTGGGATTATTGATTGTTTGTGGTTTCATGGATGTATCTGGAATCTTTAGGCTAGAGTTTTCCTTCAAATGCTTTCGGAAGGGTTGGATTGGTAGATAAGTATTGTTTAAATCTGACTTTGTCATAAAATATCTTGCTTACTACATCTATGGTTATTGATAGTTTTGCTGGGTATAGTAGTCTGGGTTGGCAGCCATGCTCATTTAGTGTCTTTATAACTTCTGACCAGGACCTTCTTGCTTTCATTCTCTCCATTGTATAGTCTGGTGTTATTCTGATGGGTCTGTTCTTATAGGTAAGTTGGTCCTTTTCTTTTGCAGCTCTTAAAATTTTTTCTTTGTTCTGTATGTTTCGTTGCTTAATTATTATGTGGAGAGTGGTCTTTTGCGGGGTTAAATCTATTTGGTGTGCCTTTGAGCTGGTATTCTTCTCCTTCTTCTATTCCTATTATTCTTAGGTTAGGTCTTTTCATGGTGTCCCAAATTTCCTGAACATTTTGTGTTATGGCTATTTTGGTTTTCATGTGTTCTTTGACTGATGAATCTATTTCCGCTATTGAGTTTTCCACTCCAGAAATTCTGTCTTCCATCTCTTGGATTCTGTTGGTTATGCTTGTATCTGTAGCTCTTTTCTTCAGATTTTCTATTTCTACCTTTGCCTCCTTTTGTGCCTCTTTTTTATGGCTTCTAATTCACTTTTTAGTTCCTAGAATGTTTCTTTCATTTTTTGGTTTTGCTTTTCTTGGTTTTCTTTCTAGGTTTTGTTCATCTCTTCCAGTTTTTTTGTTTGTTTTTCTTCTATTTCTTTAAGGGAATTTTTCATATCCTCTTTGAAGGCTCAATAATCTTCATAAAGGTATTTTTACTGATGTTTCCTTCTGTCTCTTTTTCATTGCTCTCTTCGGGTCTTGTAGTTGTAGAACCACCAGTTTCTTCTGGTGTTGCCTTGTTTTTTATGTTGTTATATGTTTTTTGTACTGGCATCCTCCTATGGCTTCGATGATTCACACTTGGTCAGCTCCTAGTCATTTGTGGCTAGAGGGCTTTTGTGTCTTTGTCTGTTCTGAGCAAGGGGTCTGTTTGATCTCTGATTTCGCTCTGGACAGGGTGGGGGGGTGGTTGGAGTTTCAAAGTCACTGATAGTTTCTATGGCTTTGTACCTTTGACTCAAGACAAGACAATGTGTCAGTCAATTGATAGCACTGACTGTAGCCATCTAATGCTGCTACAGAATATGAACATTCACAGCCACTTTGCCTTCTGTAGTCACAGAGCAGCACACCCCAGGATTCTTAGCCAGTGTAGGCTCTCAGTGCCGCTTGGGTCAGTGAGTTCTGCTGCCTACTTCTTCCTTCCTTCCTTTTTTTCTTCCTTTCTTCCTTCCCCTCCTCCTTCTCTCTCTTTCTTTCTTGACATTTTTCTTGGATCCTCTTATCCTTTTTTCTTCCATACTGTGCTTGCAATTTCTTCTCTTTGCTCACATGGGTGTGCTAGAAAGGCCAGTAAATGTGTGTGTGTGTATGCATGTGAAAAACCTTTATTCTGTGACTGATTCAGGATGAAGCTGTCATTTCTGTAACTCTCACTCAATGGAAGAAGTCACTGTGGGTTTTGCAGGTCTGTGGATTTGGCTGGGGTCAATACACAAACACTTCAGCCTTGCAGATGAAGCCGAGAGCTTTTCAGATGCCTCAGCTCATACTTTTGGTGAAAGGAAAAGATGACTCTGATTATTTCCATACATGAGAGGCATGTGTTACTATTACTTTAAAGCCATGCTCACCCAGTCTTATACAAGAATGACTTCATCATGGAAGGCAGAAACTGTGCAAGGCACCAAATAGAACAGGATTTAACTGTAGAGCATTTGTGGATCCCTCAGAAGGCTCCAGGATCCTCCGCTATATGAGAACATGAGAGATGGGTGCATGTCTACTGCTTCATGTCTGTGTCCTCCAAGCCCTGTGTTCCTAGGATCTATGGAGAGACAGCTGACCATGTCACTCACACTTACACACATCTTACTCACTCCTATATATCTCAGTTCTGAGGATTTAGAGATTTTCACATCATTCATCTGGAGATTAAGCTGTGGGTTTTAGATCAGCATCAGAGCACCCCTCACCAACAGGATGCTGTAATTATAAAACATCAGAGCACCCCTCACCAACAGGATGCTGTAATCATACTGCATCAGAGTGCCCCTCACTAACAGGATGCTGGACTACACAGCATCAGAAAGTCTCTTACCAGCAGGATCCTGGACCATATATGTTGCTGGAGTCTTCTGTTTATACCACTTTATGCCTGGGGTGTGGGAGTTGGCTCCTGAAGCTGGGTATATAATCAGCTGACTAAATACAAGGAAAAACTCACTTTTCCACCTGCCAGAAGCATGCGGTTTGACAGTACTCATTACCTTTGTACACAATCTATATTCCATTCTTTTATGCTTTTCTTCATGTGTAAGCATGCTTTATTCTAATGAAATATGCAGATAAACTATGTTAGACTAGATTTAATTAATATTTACAAATTGATAATTATGTTCTTGTTATAACCATACTTGTTTAGACTTATGTTTGGATATTTTTGTATTCTCCATTTTTTTGTGCTATTGTAAAGGCTACATTTATTCTCTTTAAATTCTTTAGAATAAAATACTTATTAGGGTTGAATAGATCAACAAACATTAACACCTTTTGGCTATAAATGTGTGTAAACTCGACTTTCAAAACTTTTAATCAAATTCACAAAGCCACTACCAATGTGTGAGTTTACTAATGTGTCTGCAGACTTAATTTTATAGTGTTGTTGCACTAAAACGTTAATGATTGGGTGTGCATTTCTGTGTTGTCTTGACTGTATATGGTAAAGTGTTACAGTTCTGTACAGTGATTGGACCTAGACTAGGAACAGTTTAGTCAAAACTTTTCCAGCTGTGTGACTTCTCTAAGCATCAGTATCTTATAACTACAGAGCTGAGTTATTAATGGTCAGTGTGGGAGCCAGGTGTAGCATCGCGGACTCTGTAGTCCCTTAGACCTAGTAGACAGAGATGAGAACACATAAGCCTAGGAATCAGCCTCAGTAACATGCCATAACTTGCCACCCCTTCCCTCCTTCCTTTTCCCATGTCTCTGAGTATGTACATGTCTGTCTCCCAGACATACATATATACAATAGGAATGAAAAGAAATGTATACATGTATGCTCACTCATACACTTGTGTACATTCACATATATCTATGCTGAAACTTCATAGTTCACTACCTAGCATAGATGAGCATATATATTAAGAAGTTCCAGATAATATATAATTAAAGATATTTTCTACATCAAACTTTATTTACCAGAAGGTTAACAATGAGAACAGTGGGTGTGATAATTGGTTCTTTCTCTTTCAAAATGCTTAAGAGAAATTAGTTGGTCAGATATTCATGAATGATTCTTCTACTTGCTTGATTTGGAGACATAGTCTCATGTAGCCCAAACTGTCCTGGAACTCACATAGTTCAGGCTGTCCTGGCACTTGCTCTGCAGCTAGAATTGACGTTAGACTCCTATGGTTCTCTTGTCCCCATTTCCCAGGTACTAGAATTATAGGCATGTACCACTGTGCCAAGCTCTTAAATACACTTTTAAGGCCCGAAATGGTATTAGGCCTGCCTTTGCCTTTAAGTCATTAGACAAGTATTTACAGCCAGGCAGGATAACAGCTTGCAATATGGGAAGAGCAAAGCCAAGGACATGCTGTCTTCTTAGTGGTGTGTTCTGACTCAAAGTAGACAAACTCAGCTGGTGCCTCTCAGTAATTCCCACACCGCAGAGGAGAAGCAGAGGGATCCCAATTTCAGGCTTGCATGGTGAGGACCCTGCCTGCCTGAAACAATTAACAAAGTAAATACTCTGTTTGGTTTTAGCTAATGTAAGTCTTGTGTGCACTAGCAAAACCATGTGATGGGAGGCAGAGAGGGAGCAGGTGGTGGGAGAGGGCTGTCCCAGGCTGTGGTGCTGGGAAGCCAGCATGCCTTCCCTTTCCCTTGCAGGAATCATATTGCTGAGTAATTCTCTCGCTCTACTAAAATATTTAATTCATTGGAAGTTTCTATTGTCTGATTTTAGGTATTCTTTTTATAATGATCATTAAAAGGTTCTCTGCATACTTATGTAATCATAATAGGAAGTCTTAGATATGATTTACTTTGGGCAAAATGATAATGTATGACAATCGGAAAAAATGATTAAATTGAGAAATTACACAGAGTCTTTTTAAGAACCCAGCTGTTGTACAGAATGAGATATCTATATTTGCTTTTGTGTCACTGCTGCTGGATTTTTTTTTTTTTTTTGTAAAGCACATAATTGTAAGGCAGTAAAATGCTTGTGTGAAAACAGGGAAGTTGAATAATCTTACTGGAACATCACTGGGGTTTGTCACATTGCTTTCTCTAAGGAGCAAATGAAAACATCTCATGTTGGGAGATACTGAAGTAAGCACAAAGCTTTTTAGCAGCGTAATGGGCCAAGAAGCTATAGGCTTCCAGATGGGCGCACATTAGGGTGTCTTGGTATTTTAGAAAATCTAGAAACTCTACCAGGCACAGCTCTTGTCAGTTTCATTTGATGGTTAAGCTGCTTTTCATACCCCAGCAGTGTGTTTCACTGCAGCAACAAGCTGATGCTGTAACTGACAGAGGATGTTAACGTTCGTGCTTTTGGTACATGTTTTAGACATAAGTAAACTTGCCTACATTTAAATGATTTCCCTCTGTTGTCAATGATGTATGTGAGTATTGGAGGAAAATAATAGATATTATGTATTTTCCATCTACTGGACCAGCACAGGGTCACAATTTAGACACTGCTTCTCCTTGTAAAGTAAGAGGTTCACACAGGACTTAAATTTAAAAATTAAAAGTCTCAGTGGATCATCCACACACACCATGTTGAGGTTGCTCTCCTGGGAGATTTCAGATATGGGGCTTGGAGGAGGAACCCCCCCTGCCCCAATCACTGCCAATGTGGATGTAGCTCAGGCTTTGATCATCTGAACCTTTTTCTGAGTACTAAACCTTTTGTTTAGTACTCAACCCTTTCAGATCAGCATCTCCAAGTGTGTATATGTGTGCGCACGCGTGTGTGTGATTTAAAGTAATAATCCTTGTAGAGTATTTTATCTTCAGAAAATGCAATAAGGAATGAATATTTACTTTAATCCCACTGTCCATATACAACTTCTGCTTATATTTTGCTGTTTCTTTCCAATTTAGTTTGCATTTATTGGCACACATATGTGTGTAATGCCTAGCACATAGATGGTGTTTTATAAATATGTAATTAGATGAGTAATGCACAGTACACACACATACATACACAATATACCTTATGTGCTTATTTTCTGCTTATGTTTTGTCAATCACATTATTAGAATACAAATATAATTTTATATGTATGTGTGTGCTCATCTGAGTGCATGTGGATGCATCTGTGTCTAGAGGCTGGAGGTCAAGTTTGCTTATCTTCTCAATCACTCCCTACTTTCTTTTGTGAGACAGACTTTTACCGCACCTAGACACCTAGAGACCACTGTTTGGCTTAGATATGTTCTCCAGCACATTCCAGGGATCAGACAGGCTCTGCCTCCTAGCTGGTGGGTCTACAGGGACTTGAAAAGTGTACTAGGAATCAAATTCTGGTCTGCATGCTTTCAAGCCAAACACTTCACAGCTGAGTGTTCTCTCTGGCTTAAATGAGGTGTTTTGATAGGTGTTCATATTGAGGAAGAATTAAATGAAGATAAGTAACATAATCTATCATGTTACATAGTTACCAGTTTTTCTTTCTTTTTTATTTATTTAAAAGTTCTTTTTTTGTTTTTAATTTTACACACCAACCACAGTTCCTCTTTCCTCCCCTCCTCCTACTAGCCCCCAGCTTCTCCCCACCCTATGCCTCATCCACTTCTCAGAGAGGGTAAGGACTCCTATAGGGAGTCAATATAGTCTGCATATTTAATTGTTCAAAAGCCTTCAGTTGAATTGTTAGGTTTCTTGCGTGAGATTTCTCTTGGCTTTTCATATAGGCATTTAGTATTATGAATTTTCCTCTTAACATTGCTTTCATTGTGTCCAATAAAATTGGGTATGTTGTGGATTCATTTTCATTAAATTCTAGGAAGTCATATTGCTGGATCTTTGGGGAGATTGATTCCCAGTTTTCTGAGAAACTGCCATATTGCATCCCAGAGTGGCTGAACAAGCTTAGACTCCCACCAACAATGGAGGAGTGTTCCCCTTGCTCCGCAACCTCTCCAGCATAGGCACACACACATCACATGCGTGTCTTGCATTTCTGTCACTGTACACTTTTTCCTTCAGCTATTATTAGTTCAAAGCTATTTCTTCCCTAATTTTGGAGTAGACTTTGCTGAAGCACAGGTGGTAATTTTAAAGCCATTGTCATTTTTTCCCTAATTTTCATTATTTAAAATTGGCAAGTTTTTATTTCAGCTATCAATTATCCATCTACAAAATTTGAAAAGCAGAAACACTGAAGTAAATTTTTTTGTGTTTCTAGTACCTAAAAATGCCTGCGTGTGAAATATGAGTTCCATAGTTTTCATCTCACTTTTAATCTGCCACATAGTTACCAAAAAAAAAAATAGTTTTATTCTCTAAACTCTTTTTTTCTTCTTAGTTTATTGTTCCCGTGGTCTTTGCATATTGCAAGTAGTACGTCTTTACAACACATTTACTTAACTCCTTGATGGACATTTAGTTAATTTCTAGTGTTTCATTGCTTTGTGGACTAACAGAAATCCTGTGTTCTGTCCCCTGGGTAGACTACTTTGGGTCCATTAAGACAATTTCCTAGAAGATGAATGAGCACATTCAGAGCAGCGGCACATCAAGGCTGTTGACATGTATTGTCACATTTGTCATTTTGTCTTCTGAGGCTTACACCAACAGACACCTACCACATGACAGCATGTAACTGAAAGGGAGGTTTAAAAGGCTTCGGCCCATCGACCTGAAAGTCATTCAAACCGCTGTGCCGTCTCTGCTAACATCTGAGATGCCAGTGAAAACTTATGTGAAGCCAGTCCCTCATCCCAGTATTAAGGCTGGGTTAGGTGTTCCTCTGTAGCGAATGAGCTCCAAGATGCCAGTTCTTGCGCAGGAACATAGTCTGATCCTACTCCTTGAGGTTCCACATACTGCTCATGGCAATTGACAGTCAGCTACCTTGGGAGGGTTTAGTTTCTTTTTCTGCTGGTTCCTCAGTGGCTGTCTTTGATTAGGAACAAGTGGTACTGGAAAGCACTTAATGAAAAAAAAAAAAGGACAGTCAGGATTCCCAATGGAGGGAGATGAGTAACAACTAAGTGAAACTGGGTGGTCAGCACAGGATGCTCTTTCATGGTCCTCTGGCTAATGAGATGACTGTGAAATACGATTGAACTTTAACATTTGTCAGCCCTTACTATGACAGCAAAACGTTAGTGTATACCAGTCAGATCCATTGGACACGCTGGCTGCCATTATCTTAGCTCTGATCTGACAGAAAACTTCAAGGCTCTGAGTGTGCCAAAGGATATGTAGTGAGCACGGGGCATCTAGGAATTAATAGCTTTTCTCAGAATCTTGTTTAGTTGGAAAGAAGACATTCCCTAAAATATATTATTATGCCTTTATATATTTATGAGCTTATTTATGTGTGTGTAAAACAGTAATTGAAGAAAAGGAAGCCATGACTAAGAGAGAGACCCAGGGGCGGGGGGGGGGGAACATGGAGACATAGGATGGGTTGCAGACAGCAGAAGGATGAGAGATGTTGTCTAGGTTTATTCCTGAAAATCATCCAAAGAATTAGATGAAAGGGAGAGAAGAAACAAGCCTCCCACAATGGTGAGGCAGACCCTTCCTCATGGGCTACACAAGTGATGATTTTAGGAGACATTTTGTGTTAGAGTTAGGGGCTTGTCTGACCTCAAGGGAGGGAAAGAACCAAGTGACTTTTTTGCCTCAGTCTCTTAGTAACTGAAGATGCCTGTGCTCCAGATCTGGTGTGACTCCAGCTTGACACTTGTATTTTAGGATGAATAAACATGCTTGTAATTGAAAATTTCAATCTCATCAAAAAAGACAGAAGGTTATGTCAGCCTTCCAAGAGAGAGCTGAACTCAATTTTATATTGAAACTCTGGATGGTTAGTGTTCCTTTCAGTGTACAAATATTGTAACAGTATTGTTCATGGCAATTTCTGTGAATGAAGTTTGTCAGCTTCTTAGTGTTAAAAATTAGAACAAACTAGTTTGCATTTCTTGACTAGATTACTATCCTAAAGACATTTAAATAATAGTTTACTGTGAATGTTTCTAACATAATATTCAAATTTTAAAAGATATACCAAAGCTACATGAATATTTACACACACACACACACACACACACACACACACACAATTCAACTCTGAAAATCAGATATATATTCAGCCAAGAAAATGTAATTACCTTAAGGAAAACATTCCCATTTTATTAATACTCTTAGTTTTGCAAATCTAACTATTTAAAATTTATCTTAGTGGAAGACCAAGTCAATTGTTTCATATTTTATAATTTATTTCATCATCTGGGTAACATGTAAACAAAAATATGAAGAAAAGAATGTAAATGCCTGCTGTTGGCAGCAGATTTTAAGACAGTTTCTCTTGAATACTAGTGTGATGTCTACCTTGATTTCATTTGAAAATTGAAAATCTTTTCTTTTGTTGAGGTTAGTGTTGAAAGTAGTTTTTCCTATTTCCCATCACCACCCTTAGCAGCATATGCATCTCCCTCAATTTTTTTTATGTCTTTGAGCACAGCCCCCTCCAGTCCTCATATTCACATCTGTATGAACTGAAGCCCCTACAATGGGACACAGGTTCTTCTGGGCATACCAGGCTAATCTGAGCTCCTCCTCTTGCTCGATTGTTCAGTCTTTACCCAGGCTTGTGCTGTTTCATCTGGAAAGTCTCTGCCCTGCTTCCAAATCCGTTTTCTTTCCTGAAGCTTTCCCAGACAGCCTACTTACTCTGGTTTCTCCACATATAGTTACCGAGAGCCATCAATGCCCAGCTCCCTCAAGTGGTGGTGATGTCATGGCGTTAGCATCCTCATATCCTGTGGAAGTAGCAGTTAGACAAGATAGCAACGCCTGCTGTCTGCCTCCCCCTGCAACAGTAAGCCATATGCTGCTCGTTTGTGGAAGTATATCTGGCCCTGAACTGCACGTCTCACTATATGCCACATTTCTGTTCCTGTCTTAAAGGCCAGTTCTGCCTTGTACCCCCATGCGACATTCCTGTCTTACCATGTTGGGTTGCTAGGAAAATGGGCAAAATAAAGAATTACTCAGGGCAAGGAAGGCACACTTTCATGTGTGTGTTAAATAAAATTGGTATTTCAAAATGAAATAAAACTTTTCATTGGAGAAGTTAAAAATTTCTTTGGCTTCCTTGCATTTTTTTTTTAAATAGTTTAGCAGTGAAGGTTTATCTCGATTCAATGTAGTTAAGGTACTGTAGCCTCTTTGCTGCTGGGGCAAATTACTACACACTCTGTGGTCTGAAATTGCACAGGCTTATTATGTGACAGTCTGGAAGGTCGGCAGCCTGAAATGGAACTGGAAGGTTTTCCTTCCTTCTGAAACTCAGGGGGAGAGTGTCTTCCTGCTTCAGTAGCTTGCTGACCACCCACACCCATTGGCTTGTTGGTCTAATCTCTGCTCTCGGTGTCCAGTCTCCTCTGCTGCTCCTGCTTCCCTTTGATAAGAAGCCTTGGATGATACTGACACAACTCAATAAGCCAGGATAATCTTTCCATCTCTAGATGCTGCAGGGAATCGCATCCAGCCAATCCTGCCAGCCATGAATGATGACATATTTAGCTTCTTGAATCAGTATTTGTGCAAAACTTTGGGGCATCATCTTGCCTGCTGCAGATGCTGCCCTCTTCAGTGCTGTCCCTAGGTGGTCCCTGCCCAGGCTCAAATGACTGCTCATGAGATGGTCCTGATGTTTCTAACCCAACAAATGATACAACTTGCTCAGTAGCTGATGGTTCTCTCCTCTCAATGGCTAGCCTTTACAGCTGCTTCTCCTTGGTACCCATAACCAGGTCATCATCTCCCTCCTTCAGGAGGGTGAATAGACTTGGTGCTCTCTAGGTTTTTGGGAACTTCCTTCTGACCATTTCTGTTGCATCCTCAGGAGGAGGCTTTTGTGGTTTATGCTGTATTGTTCTACGGCGCCTGTGTTTGCTTCATGGGAAAAGCATGTGAGTTGTCGTGTACACCTGTTCCTGTGTCTCTGTGCATTGCTAACATCTTTGTATTCCACTCTCTTGTCTTTCAGCCACATTTTCAACCTGTGATGATCTCTCCATTTCCTTGATCCTTAAATGCTTCCGTGGGACCGCTAATTCCTTCTTACTTCCAGCCATTTCCCCCATGCTTTTGTTCTATAAGCCACAGCTGAGCTCCTTCTGCCGAGGTGGGCCCTGTCTCCTTACCTGATACGCGTGTGGAGTTTGCTTTCCCAGGCTCACAAAGCACTTTTTTTTTTTTTTGAAGACTAATAGTTCCTCCACTTTCTCTCTGCCTTCACTTTGTCCTGACCAGTCTCAGTGGCTAGTCCCTCACTGGCATCCTCAGACCCTTTGTCAGTTTGTTATTATCTCTCACCGGGCTGCACAGCCCTTCCCTGGATGCTCATGCCTACTCCAGGTGCCACACATTGCTGGATGAAAACACAAGTCCTTGTGTGTTGGTGGCATGGCAGACCCACCGGCTCCGGTGGTTAGACACTGTTTGACCTTCCCTTCCCTTCTGGTAATTAACATGGAAACTTCTTGATGCTTCAAAGGTAGCTGTTAGTTCTTCCATGGTTTCACAAGAAGCCATTGATTTATGGACAGGTGCAACTCCCAGCCTCCTCTTGCATACATACCATGTCACTCACAGCACTTCCTGGCCCTCACGTAATGGAAATGGTCTTGTTCCCCACTAACTAGCCCTTTATCCAAGCTCCCACTCCACTATTTACTTGATGCCTAGCCTTCCGGTGTTTCTTTTCTCTGCCTTTTCCAAATTCTATTCTGTGTACGAGCAAATGCTACCCTGGACTCTGCATCCAGCTTCTTGAAATTTTATATCTCTTGTTCTTATTTCTTGAATTTCTAAATCTTATTAACTGTGAACTTTGTATAGAGGTGTATGATTACTCATGCTGTTGGCAGAAACCATCCTTCAGAAATGACCTCAGGATTATATACCAAGGTATGCCTTGAGCCTCCTCCGCTAACCCCTCCTGGAGACCTCAGCCGCTCTTGGCCTCTGGCTTTTCTTGTTTCTTGTCTACTCCTTGACCTCCCCTTCTTGTATCCTTTCCTTTCCCAGGATTTCATGTCCAGGCTGACTGTGCACAGCCTCTGGAGTGGGTTTATATCTCCCCCATGTACATGCCATAGCATGTAGTCCATGTCCCCTCGAGGACTCCCTACCGCCTCCCTAGGTACATTGAGCTCTCACTGTCCATAGGTAGTGCACAGATCATAATTGGCTCTGCCTCCTTTTGATGAGTTGCCTTGCCAGGCTCGGTGTCCTTGTGAATAATCATGTTCTAGGATCCTGGGTGACCATCTTGATCATGGTGGAGGTTGATGGACTCTTCATGTCTGTCCATGAAGTCTGCTCCAGGTCTGACCTGTAACTTCTAGTTACTTCTCTATACTGCCTTAATTTACGAGTGAGACCTTGATCATTTTGTCTCTTTCATCTTTGATCTTTTTCATCTTGAGCTGAAGGTATTCATCGGTCTCATAAACTACAGGCTTTATTGACACTACACCCATAGCCTTAGTAGCATGTGCAGTTATGTGTCACTTGTGGATCAGCACATTTGGCTTCCTGTCTTTGCTTTGGTGTAAGTGTGCATGCCTGTGTGTGCCCTTGCACATGTGCCTGGGGAAGCTAGAGGATGGCATTGACTGTCTTCCTCAATCACTGTCCGCACATCACTGAATGAAGACTTTCACTAAATCTGGAATTCACCTATTTATTTTGCACTGTCCAGCAAGCCCCAGACATCCATTTGCATACTCTGTCCCAGCTCTGGGATTGTGGTCATAATTTTTACTAATGGAGTCAACTCCTGAGCCCAGATTTTAAAGCCTATTGTAAGTTGTGCTGAGGGTTTTCTCCCTGCTGATGGAGTTGTAAAGTCCTTGAAGACAGCTGAGTTTCATTTTCTTTCTCTTCCCCCTCCTCCTTAACCTCCTTCCTCTTTTCCTCTTCCTCCTCTTCCTCCTCCTCCTTTTCCACTCTGCCATCTCTACCTTCTATGCTATTATCTCCATTTTCCTATCATGATGTGTTGCTATTAAAATTTGTGATACCATAACATGATTTTGGAAATAAATACTCTAAGCCCTGTTAATGATATTCCAGCTTTTTCTAGAGTAATGGATTATATTCATTTAGGACTGCTTGGGGGCAGAGGCACCTTCTGGATCACCCTCCTGTTTGTTCACAATCCTGCTTTTTCTGTTTTCCTACCTGAATGATAAAGAATGAATGGAGCAGAATGGACAGCCCCACTAGCCAGAATTTGACATCATTATTCAGTATGAATTATATTTTAAAATCAAATTTTTCTAAATATATCTGTTCATGAAATGAAACCTGAAAAAGTGTGTCTGTGTTGATGTTGTTGTTGTTTTTAAATAGAGTCCAACTGTAGAAGTCTCAATTTATATTTAGTTCTGTAGGTATAGAAAGATATTTATGTCAAAGTTTCTAAAACCACCTGAGACTATTAGAACTTTCCCATCTAAAACAATTCATTGTGATGTCAAGCTTTTGTGTTGTGAAACACTTGCCAAGGATTTGATAGCACCACCTGACTGACAATGCTGATCCCTCTTACATATAACACTAAATATTATGAGCTGCATGGTGACTGTGCATCGGTCCCTTAGCAGTGGCAAGAATTTGTGAGAACTGCTGTGTTATATGATCTGGTGAAAAGTGTCCCTGATAAATGAACTGTGAGGAGAAATGCCTGTGACATGGACTGGTAAGAACTACATGTGTTACAGATGCTCCAAAGAAATTCTCATCCAAGTCCATCCTTCTGTTTGGTCCTCAGCATTTTCTCCTTTGTATATTTTTTCTTTATGTATTTTCTTGACCTTACTTTGAAGATGAATTTATTGGTCTTTAGCAGTTTTCCTTGAATAGAGTCGGTAAATGTCATATGCATTGTATTCATGTGTTTCACTGATATTTAAATCAAATGCAGCACATTTAAAAATAGAGTACTGCTCCATGATGTGAAGTCTTCATGCTGATTAATTGCAAAGGATCTAAACCTCAGAAAGGTCTATTTCTCATAGTTCCACAGCCTTTAGTTTTGTAGCAAAACTGAAGAGATGCCCTGAGCTCATGGCTCAGTTACTTTTCAATACCCTTCAATTCCCTTCTCTGAATTATAAGAGTTAAAGCACATAAGCTGTTGTGAAATAGCTGATGTTAGCTCAAACCACACAGACAGTCAACCAGGGGCACACTTTTGTTCCTAGAAGGGGCTCAAAGCTCTTATGACAGTGGCTTATCTATACCACCAGCTGGAACCCAGAGCTTTTCAGAAGAATGGGAAATCAGAGAGAGAATAGAGTGGCATCTGGAATCAAGGAAAACAGACTCTTCCCTGTAGCTGTAGGTAATGTATATTGCCAGTCTCTGTATAGTTAAGTCACCTCAGCAAAAAGAGGTTATTGTTTTAGACACCAGGTCAGAGGTGCTTACAATCCATTTGAGGAACAGTGAATTATCCATCACAGAGTTATTTAGAATATTCTCTGGGTGTAGGCCTTGTTATGTGCTTCTGGACTTATTTTCTTGGGCTTAGATTGCCTGGAGCCAGTTGTGTGTTGCCTGTTTTGAAATGTGTAGTCTGTTCGTTTCCAAGACTATATCTCACTCAGTAGTTAGGATGCATATCTAGATGTTCATTGTATACCCAAATTTCTGTGGAAATGAAGATTTGCCACCTGATAATTTAAAAGAAAGAATCCTCAAAAATCCACTCAGAATTGCCTTGACTTATTTAACTATACTTTTGTTGGTTCCTGAATCCCATGTTTTCTACTAGGGAACATTTCTTGGTACAATCTTGGCAGCATCTTGGGATTCTGAGTTCAGAATTAATCTTTGAAATATGTTCAAAATAACAGAGAAGTCTCTCTTAAATGAAAGCTTGAGAATATGCTATTGGACATTCTGAGGCTCAGTAGCCACTTATATTTTGTTAAAAAAGTAATCATATGTCATTATTTTTCTAAGCTGTAGATGGTAAAGAAGATGCCACTTGGAGAGAGCAGAATTCAAAGCCTATACAGTTGCTTTGCTTCGGTGACTACAATGACCAGCTACCATGAAGTCCTGGTTATTTAATGTTATAATAACACGTATACCCAGATTGGCAATGGATGATGATGGGGGGGGGGCCCTTGCTCCATGCTACCCAGTGGAAGTTGGTGTGGCAAGAGGTACTTAGACTGGGATACTTTATTGTAAAAGGGAGAGATGGACAGATAAAATTAGAAATAGACAGATGGGGGAGGGGGAGGGGAGGAGGAGTCAGAGCTGATCCACCTCTTGCAGAGTGGGGAGAAGGGAGGAGAAAAAAGGGCGGAGTCAGAGGTGGGAATCTTTCTGGAATGGGGCATGATGCCAGAATTCTGCGCAGGGCCAGGCTAATTGCCATTGGCTAGGGTTTCAGGGGCTAGAACAGAATCCTAACACTGGCTCCTTTGATCTCCCAAATGTATTTTGTAGTCTGTGGATAGACTAATGACACATACTCTTGAAGGTCACTCATATGACTCTATTCTGAATGTGTCTGTGTATGTCACAGACCCTCTGGACATTTAATGAATGCTATTGGTAGTATTTTTTAGTGAAACATTTATAGTCATCTGAACTTAATCCTGTGATGAACTTGGTGGATTCCTAGAGTCCGTGAAGGCATCATGAATGCTGTCACCTTATCACTGTCAGAAACAACTGTATAAGGTGTAGTCTAAACAAGAATAGAGAAAGTCACTTGGTGCATGATAATGCCCTATGTATTTATGTGTGTGCTTTCTATAGGCTTTTTGAGTTCTCATTTTCTTTGTGATAAAACCAGAAAAAAATTCTCCAAACCCAGAAAGATTTTAATGGAAACATCTCTCTGTTTAACTTGTAGGGCTAAATACAAACCCAGACTCTACCCAAAGAAAAACATGCACAGGATTTATAGATTTTAATTAATGTATGATACTATTAGAAAAATGTGATTTAAAAAAAATACTCTTGAGTCCTGGGTAAGAAAGCTGAATTTTGGTATTCTGCACCAAGTGTAACTGTTAGCTTAGGTAAAAAGCATAAAGCTTCTGGAATAAAAAGGTGGGAAGGTGTGACTAACACATCTCAGTCTTCTGTGACCTTGCAGCAAGTGGAAGTTTTCAAAAGTATATTTATTTTGAAGTATTTAGAAGAGCACTAATGCTCTAGGGATATACCACAGGGTTAGAAATGAAAAAAAGCTACACTGATGTGTTTGTGAGCTGTTCAGGTTCTTTGAAAGCTTCAGATATAATGCACATTGCAAAACATACAAATTATCACAGTATACAAATTCTGTGCATCTCTCCCAGGCCTGAAGCCTCAATGTCAATTGATACCTCACTGCTGGCCATTTCCTCAGCCAGTTAGCTATGGCCAGTCACTGCCCTCTTACCTCCTGAATAGAAAGGGAGCCAGCCTGTCTCCTTCCCTTGTTCTGATCCCTGCTCTTTGCTAATCTAAGTCTTCATATCCCTTGCCTGTGCCATTGTACCTTTGTGAAATTCTAATATGATAATGAAGTGCATAGGTCAAAGTTGAAGTTTCGATCCAAAGCATTAGTGCTGACAGACTGTGTAAATAGAACGATTAGAGAGCTCTGAGCTAATTCTATCTGTATGTCCTGGTTCTTCCATGAGGTGAAACATACAAACATGCTCATTTATTCTGTGCATTGTATTTGCTTAGTATTTTTCAAAGCTGTTTAGCCACCTCTGCAGACCCAGGTCTGAACCTTGCCCTTTAGAGAGCTGCATTGTATTCTGCCATGCTCTGTTCATTTTCTCTGTATCAAATATTTACATATTTTGTGGGAGGGGAAATCTATCCTAACTTGCTTTCCAGATGTTTAGCTTGAAGGCCTCAGGACACTTGTCTTTGTTGTACAATCTACTGCTGTATCATTAGGATACCTCCCCCACCCCCACCCATGCACTTTTTCAAATGTTAGCATCTGGTACCATTTGTTAGCAAGATAGAAAAAACTCAGGTGTTAATTTTCTATATTTAAATAGCTATTTATAGTTTTAACTATAGAATAAAAGTTTAAAACGATATTTTTAATCAGTGACAGTAATGCTAGTCAAGACTACTTACATACAGCCCATAGAAATGAGCTAGTGCTGTGGCTATTTAGCAGCATGCTGAGGACAGATACACTTGAGGTGCCTTGGGCACCTCATTCATGAAATGTGCACAGTGGCTCTACAGGGCCTTGATGTAATTTAGTATGTAATTCTCATGATATGCTTAGAGCCATGTGTGGCGGGTAGTTTAGTATTATGTAAGTGTTTGTGTGCAAAAGCACCTCTGAACAATTTTATTAAGTATGTCTTATCCTTATGAATTGTCTTTGTCTTCCTATTCCTGTTAATAAGAAAACTAAAGCTTACCGTCCTAGGTGACAATAAATGTTAATTATATCTCAGATGGTTCTGGGTACTTTTGTATGTTTGGAATAGACAAAAGCATCGTTCTTTTCTTGTTCTATAAAATAATAAGTTGGCCACCCTGGGCAATCTGTGTCTCTTGCAACTCATGCCAGCTGAGACTTTGCTGATGGCCTTGGCCACCCATCTTCCACACTTTATGCTGACTCACAGACGATCATGATACAGCATTCTTTCTGTATGTGATAATACACAGTCCTGTGACTCCTCTTCTGACTGTCCAGAGCTGTGCATGTGCATGCTGAAGACTTTACCTGTCCACAAAACTATAGTGGCACACGCGTGTCACACCGATAGCTCTTGTACCACGTGACATTGCACAAAGGAACTTTGGCAACAGCTCGTCTGCCTTTGCTCCAGCCACAACATCCCCCTCACTAATGCCATGACTCATTTCTGCAAGCTTTTAAAATAATAGCATATAATTTGTACCTGATTTTGCTGTGGGTATGAAACCTTGAATAATACTACTTCTCCATCATTAGTGATAAAATGAATCAATTTCATAGTAGAAAATATTATTTTGTGAGAGTTCTGGGAAAAGAAAACGATAAAGCAAAACAACTTGTGTGATCCAGGAGCACAAGACGTTTCCCTGGGGCCGTCCTTGACTGTCAGGCGGGTGCCATAGCTGTGAGCCAAGTTTCCCAGCGCTTGTCTTGTGCCAGATCTGTCCCCTTATGTGGAGCAAACAGTTGGCAGACTTCTAGATCTTGACTGCTTGGTTATCTGTTGTGCTGGTTTCTGACCTTGAGGAAGTCCCTTCTCATGTTTCTAGGGTGGGGTTTATCTGTAGAACCTTTCCTCGGGTGTGAAAACTGTAGGACATTTTAGAATATAGGGTATTGCATGTGATGTGTTTCTGTTTACCTAAGAAGGGTGATTCTGATTCTCTTTTATTTTCATAAAACGTGCTTTTGTTGGCATGCTATCAGTTATGTTCAAGAAATACAGGACCTTCAGAGAGAGAAATTTAAAACTATCATATCACAAATAAATCATTAGACAAGAAAGATTGAAGGTATGGTGTTTTTTCACTCTTGCCTTTCAGATGGCTTAAATACAAAATTTATTTTGATTTGATTTCTCTATAGAACTATTTTATCTTTTAGCCATATTATATTGCTTGCAGCATTTGAGAAAGCTTCCCAGTATTTGGAAATGCTGCAACTGCCCTGGATCATCTTCTTTTTAGGCTGTGAGCTGTTGCCCAACTCCTGTATCTAATAGTCATGTGTAACTAGACTACACACCATCACAAATGCAACATAACATCGACTCCTCCCATGCCAAGTCTACCATCTTTCATTCACCCTTGTCGAGCTGTGAAGATATATGCATTTATATACTGTCTTCTTTTAAAAATATATTTATTTTAATTTGTGTGTGTGTATGTGTGTACCCCTCCATGCCTGGCGGTCGCAGAGGTCACATTGGATCCCCTGGAACTGGAGTTACAGAAGGTTATGAGCCAAGATGTAGGTTCTGGGAGTCTAATCTGAAGAAAGAAGAGTGGTCTTATTGCTGAGCCATCTTTTCATTATTAATAATTCAAAATAATTATTTTCCTGCCATCTATTATTGTCCTTTGGCTTTTTGTCAGCATTGTGTGTGTGTGTGTGTGTGTATGTGTTTGTGTGTGTGTTTTTGTGTGTGTGCATGTAACACCTTTGAAGTAACCTGTGAAATTCATCAGTGAACAGGAGGCAAGCATATAGACCATGTTCAACACAGTCTGCTATAAAATGAGTATGTGTGAAAATAAGCTTGCAAGAATTAAACACACATGACATTTATTTTTGTAGAAAGAAGATGAACTTGACAAATCCTTCATTTTTTTGTCACCAGTTTTTAGGTATCATTATTTTTTTTTAAAGTTTTTCTTGAAATCTTCCAAAATCACCTGTGAATGTATAGTTTTAAAGATATTTACAAGCCAAATCATGAAGTTTCTAAATGATTTCGTGTTTATATAGAAAGGTAGACATTCAAATATAGTTTTAGAGTGGCGGTGCTCACACACAGTGAAGCACAATGCAGCTGTAAACAAGAATATAAGCCGACTGATGTAGTATGAGTCCTGAGAAACAGTCAGCAAGCAAAGCCATGTGTACAAAGAATGCGAGCATGCTGACCTTGCTGTAAGTGAGATACTAAGAAAAGCACCTGAATACCTTTGCAAAAGAAACTTGGGAAGGATGGAGGGCCTGCAAACCATAGTGAGGTTAGTTACTTTCAGTATGAGAGCTGCAGTATGCAGGATTCGGGAAGGAACAGACACCTACCAGTTTTTTGTTTGTTTTGTTTTTTTAGTAACTTTGTTTGTTGGTTTATTTATTACATTTTGGAAGAATGATAAAACATTCAAGCACTGAGAATGGAAGACAAGTTGAATCAACGAAACTGTGTTATTAAAAGCAAATACTATTACAGTGTAGAGCAGAAGGGGTCATGTAAGTCATTTACGTATCTACATCTGCATGACAGGGCAAGGGACTGTAAACAAATGGTGTATTTTGTAGTTTTTTAGTTCTATTATACACAGAACAGTTCTGCACTCATAAGAGATGCCCTAGAGTCTCTAGTGAAGGAGTGAGGGGGTGATGTCAGAGGGAAAAGGTCACAGTAGTTGAAGAAAAAGAACAAGCCCTTGGGTTGGTTAGAATTGCACATATTTATTTGAACATGAAATTTATAAAGTAAGTACATGTGTGGAGGTGTTTATGTTTGTATATACACCCATATTTTATGCATAACCAAGCTGTGATGTGTAGTATGAGTTTCCGGCCTGTCCAACTTAGCCCTAAGTTTCTGACCTGTTATCTCATAGAAACACACAGACGCTTATATTAAATTTATGCTGATCAGCCTAGGGCCCAGGCATATGACTTGCTAACTCTTTATTCTTAAACTAACACATGATTTTTATCTTGTTCAGCCATGTGGCTTGGTACCTTTTCTCAGAACAGCATAGTTGTCCTTTGAATCTGCTGGCTTCTCTGCTGGTCTCTCTGGAGTCTCTGTGGCTCTCTTCTCTGTTCTTCCTGTTACTAGAGTTTTCTTAGTCTGGTAGCCCCACCCACACTTTCTGTCTCCCTTCAGCCAATCAGCATTTTTATTAAACCAGTGGGTGGGACAATTATTTACAATGTAACAACATAATAGCACTATAGTGATGAACCTGGGCAACACCAGTAGTTGTAATTAACATGAACATTGCCATTGATGGATGGAGGGTCATGTGCACCTCTGAGTATGGTATCCTGAGCACATCACTCCTGTAGTATTCTGACAACTGAACCATAAGAGACATCAGACAAGTTCAAAATGATGAATATTATAATTGAAAAGTCAGAGGAGAGGACTATGTTTTTAAAAATGTCACCATGATAAAAGACAAAGATAAATTCATGGAAACTGTTCCAGACCAGGGAAAACTAGGGAAACATGTCATCTTAAAGTGACATATAACTCTAGGTAGATCCATTTGCAGGACATGGGTCAGTGTTAAAAAGTATAGTTAGTGCTGGGGAGGTGGCTCAGTGAGTGAGTGCTTGCTTGCAAGTCTGAGAACCTGAGTTCCACCCTCTGTACCCATGTTACAAAAGCCAGCATGGTAATATGCACTGTATGTGAGGCAGATGCAGACAGATTCTGGGACTTACTGGCCAACCTAGCTTATTTGATGAGTTTGAGGCCTGTCAGAGATCCTGACCCTCAAAAAGGCTTTTAAGCAGTAATAATAAAAGTTATTATGTTAACTATAAACAAATGCATGTGCATGAACACATACACATGTATACATGTGCATAGTCAAAAGATTTTCTGTCCTGCCCAGACAATCTACCAGCTCCTTAGTCCCAAATAATCACAAAAAGACTCATGTTAATTATAACCTGTTTGATCTATGGCTCAGGCTTATTACATGCTAAGGCTTATGTTGTAGTATGTTTTTCCCGGCCTGTTTGGGTCCGGAGATTTATGACCTGGCGCACGTGTGGCGCCGGCAGATTGGAACCTGATTCGCGCGCCCGCGGCTTTTGCCCCCCAAAAAGAAATGAATCACACGCTTATATACTTTACACTGCTTGGCCCATATCTTAAGCACATTACTAGCTAGCTCTTTCTTCTTAAATCAACCCATTTCCATGAATCTACCCACCACGTGGCTTGCAGCCCGTGGCTCACCTGAATTCCTACATGCTTCTTCTTCGGGGGACAGATGGCGACTAGTAAACTCCACCCCTTC
>PVIH01014062.1:44413-55658 GCA_004025045.1 Sigmodon hispidus | reverse complement strand
TACAGTAATAAAAACAGTCTGGTACTGGCATAAAAACAGACTTGTGAACCAATGGAATAGAATTGAGGATCCAGACATTAACCCAAAAACCTATGAACACCTGATTTTTGACAAAGAGGCCCAAAACATTCAATGGAAAAAAGATAGCTTATTTAACAAATGGTGTTGGCATAACTGGAAGGAAGTGTGTAGAAAAATGTAAATTGCCTTTTTGATGTTTACTTGTTTTTCTTGTATTCCTGATCTCTTCAGGACTTTATCATGAATGAATGTTGGATTTTGTCAAAGGCTTTTTTTAGTATCTAATGAGATGTTCATGTCTGTGTGGTTATTTTTTTGTTTATATGATAGAGGGCATTTACGGGTTTTTGTATATTGAGCCATCCCTTCATCTCTGGGATGAAGCCTACCTCATCATGGTGAATGCATTTTTTAATACATTCTTCAATTGGTTTACCAGTATCTTAATGATTACTATTGCAACAATGTTCATGAGGGAGATTAGTCTGTAATTTTTATTGCATCTTTGCGTGGCTTTGATATCAGGGTGACTGTAGCTTCATAAAAGGAGTTTATCAAAGTTCTTTCAATTTCTATTGCATAGAATAATTTGAAGAGTATTTGGTTTTAGCGCTTCTTTGTATGTCTGATAGAATTGTGCACTGAAACCATTTGGCCACAGGCTTTTATAGTTTGGAAGACTTTCAAAAACAGCTCCAATTTCCTTGGGGGTTATAGGTCAATTAAGGTCATTTACAATGTTTTGATTTAATTTTGGTAAGTGGTACCTATTTAGAAAGCTGTCCATTTATTTTAAGTTTCCCAATTTAGTGGAGTATAGGTGTTTTTCTTTTTCTTAGTGTCTGTTGTTATGCCCTCTTTTATTTCTGATTCTGTTAATTTGGATTCACTCTCTTTCTCTTTCTTTCTCTTCCTTTAGATTCTTTTGGTTTAGGTTTTGTTTATCTTAACTTTTTCAAAGAACCAACTTTTTGATTTATTGTTTGTTTGTATTATTTTTTGTTTCAATTTTATTGATTTTATCCCTGAGTTTGATTACTTTGTGCCTTCTACTTCTTCTAGGTGAGTTTGCTTCTAATTGTTATAGAGCTTTCTGCTGTGCTGTTAAGTCTCCTGTGTGAGATTTCTCTAGGTTTTTTCATGTAGGCATCTATTACTATGAATTTTTCTCTTAGCATGGCTTTCATTGTGTTTCATAAGTTTGGAGATGTTGAAGAGATTTTTCATTAAATTTTAGGAAGTCTTTGATTTCATTCTTTACCTACTCATTGACCCAGAGGTGGTTCAATTGAGAGATGTTTAGTTTCCATGAATTTGTATGCTCTCTGTGGTTTTTGTTGTTGTTGAACTCTAACTTTAGTCCTTGGGGGTATGATAGGATACAAGGAATAATTCCTATTTTTTGTTTGCTTTATGAGTGAACATGCGGTTAATTTTAGAGAAAGTTCCATGGGGTGCTGAGAAAAAGGTTTATTCTTTTGTGTTTGAATGGAAAGTTATGTATATATCTATTAAGTTCACTTGAGTTATAACATCTATTAGATCCCTTATTTTTCTGTTAAGGTTCTCTCTGATAGATCTATCTATTGGTGAGAGTGGGATATTGAAGACTCTCACTATTAATGTTTGGAGATTGGTATGAGATGTACCAGAACAAATTCCCACAATATCTATTTCAATTTTGAAATCTTGAATTGTTTTCTTCACCTGTTTGATTGCTTTATCCTGAATTTCTTTTCTTTCAGGGATTTGTTGATCTCTTCCATTTTTTTTTCTTTAAGGGAAATTTTTTATTTCCTCTTTTAAGGCTTCTATTATCTTTATAAAATTGTTTTTAAGGTCATTTCCTTCTTGTCCTTCTGCATAGCCATGATCAGTTCTTGTTGTAGAACCAACAGATTATAGTTGTGCTCTGTTGTTATTTATGTTGTTATATGTATTTTTGCACTGACCCCTGCCCATTGCACTGCAGAATTTGTCTGTATCTCAGGGATATGATTTTGATGCAATCTGTTCTGGCAGTGTCTGTGTCTCCTGAAATCTCTCTTTGGTCCAAGCTGGGTACTTGATTCACTTGGAGGTAGTGTATACTGTGTCACAGAGATCTGTACTTGATGTAATAAGAGCTGGTTGTTTTGTGTCTCTGGAATTCAATCTTGGTCCAATATGAGCTCTTGATTCAGAGGGAGCTCTTGATTCTACAGCAATTAATGATCCAATAGTGCTGGTGAGTTGTGGGTCTCAGGTACCCCTCTTAATCTAATACATACTGACACACTGTGAGTCTCAAATGACTGCACTTGATCCAATAGGAACTGAGGAAATATGGAATCTAGGAAACCTCTCTTGATCCAAATGCTCCTGGGGGACTCTTGGTCTAATTGGTGCTGAGGATCTGTACGTATCAGGATGCTGCTGTGGTCACTGAGTGATGGGAAAGTTAGAGGTTGTGGTGGGATTTTTAGGTTGGCCTGTACAGCAAACTGGATTTTACTGCAGATTCTATACTTCAGGAGGATTCCATGCTTGCCTGGATTTAGGGGAGAGGTAAGAAGGGGTGAGATTCCAAGGGCTATGTCCCAGAGCCATGGTCCTTGGGCTAAGTGAAATATTACTCACCTCTTGGTACAATGGGTGCTTCAGAAGTAAAGAACTCAAGAATCTAGAGCCCAAAACATTGAATAACACAATCAAAAAATGGGATTCAGATCTAAAGAGAGAATTCTTAGCAGAGGCAGGGTTTGTAATATCTCGCTCCGGAGGATATTCTCCAAATCAATCCATTTGCCTACGAATTATAGGAAATCATTTTTTCTTACTGCTGAGTAGTATTCCATTGTGTAGATATAACACAGTTTGTTAATCCATTCTTCAGTCGAGGGGCATCTAGGTTGTTTCCAGGTTCTTGCTATTACAAATAATGCTGCTATGAACATAGTTGAGCTAATATCTTTGGAGTGTGAATGTGCCTCTTTAGAGTATACATGCCGAAATGGTAATGCTGGGTCCTTGGGGAGATTGATTCTCAATTTTCTGAGAAATCCCGATATTGCACTCCAAAGTGGCTGAACAAGCTTACACTCCCACCAACAATGGAGGAGTGTTCCCCTTGATCCACATCCTCTCCAACATAGGCTGTCATCTGTGACTTTTATCTTAGCCAATCTAACAGGTGTTAGGTGGTATCTCAAAGTTGTTTTGATTTGCATTTCTCTGATGGCTAAAGATGAAGAGCACATTTTGAGGTGCCTTTCAGTCATTTGTAGTTCCTTTGCTGAGAATTCCCTTTTTAGATCTGTACCCCATTTTTTGATAGGGTTATTCAAGGTTTTGGGCTCTAAATTCTTGAGCTCCTTATATATCTTAGAGATCAGTCTTCTATCACTTGTAGGGTTGGTGAAAATTTGTCCCATTATGTAGGCTGTCGTTTTGTCCTATTGACAGTGTCCTTGGCACTGCAGAAGCTTCCTAGCTTCAGGAGATCCCACTTATTGATTGTTGGTTTAAGTATCTGTGCCACTGGTGTTATATTTAGGAAGTGGTCGCCTGTGCCAATTCCTAGAAGTGTATTTCCCACTTTCTTTTCTATCAAGTTCAAAGTGGCTGGGTTTAAGTTGAGGTCTTTGATCCACTTGGATTTGAGTTTTGTGCAGGGTGACAGGCTCAGATCTATTTGCATTTTTCTACACACTTCCATCCAGCCATGCCAACACCATTTGTTAAATATCCTATCTTTTTTCCATTGAATGTTTTGGGCCTCTTTGTCAAAGATCAGGTGTTCATAGGTTTTTGGCTTAATGTCTGGATCCTCAGTTTTATTCCATTGGTCCACAAGTCTGTTTTTATGCCAGTATCAGGCTGTTTTTATTACTGTAGCTCTATATCATTGCTTGAAGTCGGAGATGGTGATACCTCCTGAGGTTCTTTTGTTGAGTAACATTTTTTTGGCAATCCTGGCTTTCCTGTTATTCCAAATGAAATTGAGTATTGTTCTTTCAAGTTCCAAAAAGTATTGTGTTGGTATTTTGATGGGCAGTGAACTGAATCTGTAGATTGCCTTTGGTAGAATTGCCATTTTTACTATGATGATCCTACCAATCCAGGAACATGGGAGAGCTTTCCATTTTCTGATATCCTCTTCAATTTCTTTCTTCAGTAATTTAAAATTTTTGTCAAATAGATCTGTTACTTCTTTGGTTATAGTTACTTCAAGGTATTTAATACTATTTGCAGCTATTATGAAGGGTAATGTTTCCCTTATTTCTTTTTCAGCTCTTCTATGTTTAGTGTGTAGAAGGGCTACCAATTTCTTTGAATTAATCTTGTATCCTGCTACATTGCTGAAGGTGTTTATCAGCTGTAGCAGTCCCATGGAAGAACTTTGTGGGTCAATTATGTATACAATCATATCATCTGCAAATGAAGATAGCTTTACTTCTTCTTTTCCAATCTGTATGCCCTTAATCTCTTTTTGTTCCTTTATTGCTTTAGCTAAAACTTCAAGAACTATATTGAATAAATAAGGGGAGAGAGGACATCCTTGTCTAGTTCCTGACTTTAGTGGGATTGCTTTGAGTTTCTCTCCATTAAGTTTGATACTGGCTGTCGGCTTATTGTAAATCACCTTTATTATATTTAGGTATTCTCCCTGTATTCCTGATCTCTCCAGGGGTTTAGTCATAAAGGAGTGTTGGATTTTGCCAAAGGCTTTTTCTGCATCTAAGGATATGATCATGTGGTTTTGTTCCATTAGTTTGTTTATATGATTGATAACATTTACAGTTTTTCGTATGTTAAACCAGCCCCACATTTCTGGGATGAAGCCTACTTGATCGTGGTGGATCACGTCTTTTATACATTGTTCTATACAATTTGCCAAAATTTTTTTGAGATTTTTTGCATCAATATTCATGAGGGAAATTGGTCTGTAATTCTCCTTCTTTGTTGTGTCTTTGAGTGGTTTGGGCATTAGGGTGATTGTGGCCTCATAAATGGAATTTGGCAATATTCCTTCAGTTTCTACTGTGTGAAATAGTTTGAGGAATAATGGTAGTAATTCTTCTTTGAATGTCTGATAGAATTCGGCACTGAAACCATCTGGACCAGGGCTTTTATTTTTGAGGAGGTTTTTTAATGACAGCTTCAATTTCCTTAAGGGTTATAGGCCTGTTTAGGTAATTAATCAGATCTTCATTTAATTTTGGTAGATGGTACCTGTCCAGAAAGCTGTCCATTTCTTCTAGGTTTTCCATTTTTGTGGATACAGATTTTCAAAATATGCTCTGATAAGTCTCTGTATTTCCTGGGGGTCTGTTGTTATGTCCCCCTTTTAGTTTCTGATTTTGTTGATTTGAACACTCTCTCTCTCTGTTTTTTGATAAGTGGCTAAGGGCTTATCTATCTTGTCTACTTTCTCATAGAACCAACTCTTAGATTCATTGATTCTTTCTATTGTTCTTTTTGTTTCAATTTTATTGTTTTAAGCTCTAAATTTGTTTATTTCCTGTGGTCTACTCCTTCTAGATGAGTCGCTTCTAATTGTTCTAAGGCTTTCAGCTGAGCTGTTAGCTCTCTAGTGTGGGATTTCTCTAGGTTTTTCATATAGGCATCTAGCGCTATGGCTATGAATTTTCCTCTTAAGACTGCTTTCATTGTATCCCACAAGTTTGGATATGTTGTCGATTCATTTTCATTGAATTCTATGAAGACTTTGATTTCTTCCTTAATTTCTTCCTTGACTCAGAGATGGTTCAGCTGAGTGATGTTTAGTTTCCATGAATTGGTAGGCTTTCTTTGGGTTTTGATGTTGTTGTACTCTAACTTTATGCCTGGAGGTCCAATATGTTACAAGGGATTATTTCCATTATTTTGTATCTGTTGATATTTGCTTTATGACCAATTATGTGGTCAATTTTGAAGAAAGTTCCATGAGGAGCTGAGAAATATATATATTCTTTTGCCTTTGAGTGGAAGCCTCTGTAGATATCTATTAAATCCATTTGCATCATTACCTCTTTTAGACTCCTTATTTCTCTGTTGAGACTCTGTCTGGTTGATCTATCCAGGGTTGAAAGTGGGGTATTGAAGTCTCCCACTATTAGGGTGTAAGAACTGATGTGGGATTCGAGCTTTAGCAGTGTTTCTTTTACATAAGTAGGTGTCCTTATATTAGGGGCATAAATATTCAAGATTGAAATCTCCTCTTGACCTATTTTTCCTGTGATGAATAAGTATTGACCATCTTGGTCCCTTTTAATTGCTTTTAGCTTAAAGTCTACTTTGTTAGATATTAGGATTGCAACCCCTGCTTGTTTCTTAGGACCGTTTGACTGGAAAATCTTTTCCCCACCCATTATTCTAAGCCTGTGTCCTCTTTGTGGTTGAGGTGTGTTTCTTGTAGGCAACAGAAGGATGGCTTCTGTTGTTGTATCCATCTTGTTAGTGTGTGACGTTTTGTAGGAGAGTTGAGACCATTGATATTAAGGGAAATTAGTGACCATTGATTCATATTTCCTGCCATTTTTGGTGATAACTTGTTTGTATTTCCTTTCTCTAGGGTATTCATCTGTGGACTTATTGATTGTTTGTGATTTCGTGGGTGTATCTGGGGTTCTTAGGTTGGAGTTTTCCCTCCAATACTCTCTGTATTGCTGGATTGGTAGATAGATATTCTTTCAGTCTGACTTTGTCCTGAAATATCTTGTTTACTCTATCTATGGTGATTGATAATTTTGCAGGGTATAGTATTCTAGTTTGGCAGCCATGCTGTTTTAGCATCTGTATAACTTCTGACCAAGCCCTTCTAGGTTTTCTTGTTTCCATTGAATTGTCAGGTGTTATTCTGATGGGTCTGTCTTTATATGTGAGTTGGCCCTTATCTTTTGCAGCTCTTAAAATTTTTTCTTTGTTCTGTATGCTTTGTGGCTTGGTTATAATGTGACCTGCTGACTTTTTGGGGGGATCATATCTATTTGGTGTTCTGTAAGCTTCTTGTATCTTTATAGTCATTTCCTTCTTCAGGTTAGGGAAGTTTTCTTCTATGATTTTATTGAAAACCTTATCTGTGCCTTTGAGCTGGTATTCTTCTTCTTCTATTCCTATTATTCTCAAATTAGGTCTTTTCTTGGTGTCCCAGATTTCCTGGACATTTTGAGTTATGGCTTTTTTAGTTTTACTATTTTCTTTGACTGATATATCTATTTGAGCTACTGAGTCTTACACTTCAGTGATTCTATCTTCCATCTCTTGAACTCTGTTTGTTATGCTTATATCTGTGTTTCCAGCTTTTTTCTTCAGATTTTCTATTTCCATCTTTGCCTCATTTTGTGCCTTTTTTATTGCTTCCATTTCAGCTTTTATTTCCTGACATGTTTCTTTCATATATTTGTTCATCTCTTCCAATTTTTTGTTAGTATTTTCTTCTATTTCTTTAAGGCTATTTTTCATATCTTCTTTGAGAGCTTCGATGATCATCAAAAAGGAATTTTTGGTGTTGCTTCCTTCTGTTTCCTCTTCATTGCTCAGTTCAGGTCTTGTATTTGTAAGATTGCCACTCTCTTCTGGAGTTACCTTGTTGTTCTTTGTATTATAATATAGTTTTTTGCAGTGACGTTTGTCCATGGCTTCAGTGTTTCACGATTAGATGGCTCCTGCTCAGTTGTGGCACTCGGGCTTGTGTGCCTCCTGTCACCTCTCTGGGCAGGGTCTGAGTCTGTCCTTCAGAGACCCCAGAAGTTATTTGTTCACTCAGTTGGAGGTCAAGGTGAGTAGCTGTGCAAATTCCCTCAGCAGCAGGTGTGAGTATGATGAGAGGCAGACTTTATCTGCCCCTGCTACATAATTCTCTTGGACCCTCTGAGATACAATTTTAAATAGATAGGTTAATGTGTCTCATCTTTTGGAGACAGTGTTATATCAAATCAGACAGTAGTTGGTTACACACACAGCTTTGTGCCACCTTTCCCCATGCATGTCTAGCATACAGGGCAGCATTGTAGATAAATAGTTTATTAATGACTTTTGTTAATCAGCACCATTTATACACATTTGCTTGTGTTTTTATACTTGTTTTAATTTATTGGAAATACCATCTCTTTTCATATTTAATTTCTTCATAATAAATTTCATTTAATAATCAGATTATATTTGATCTATCTATAATAACATGTGATAACCAATTGTTTACAAAAGAAGAATCTAATTTTCTTATTCTTATATGATTACCTGTTTAGAAATTTCAGATTTTATTACTCATTTTAATAGATTTTGTTTTTTCTAAGTTATCAGAATGGATGTATAAATTATTAATTTCTAACATTTTTCTTTCTTTATATACTAATTTAATGTTATAAATTTACTTTTAAGAATGACATTGGTAGTTCTCACAAGGTTTTAAGATATTTATTCATTCTAAACACTTCTGTAATTTTATCATGTCTTATTTAAAATTTTTAAAAACTAATATGTGGATATTGATGTATAGATGTTTGTGTGTGTGCATGTGTGTTTGTACCACAGACATAGTTTACTACCAATTTATACTCTTTTTCAATTGGTCTATTTTGTCATATCTTAATTTACCATGCCATAATAATTTCTGAGATAGATATTTAATTTTTTCCTAAATCAATCAGTGCTATTAAGTCAAGAAGCATTGTACAATAGTTCCAAGGTAAAAGTTAATAAGTACTGAATAAATTACTTTTATGATCTGAGTATCTGTTTTCCTATATCACTTCAGCTCAATTAAATCACAGGAAAAAAGAAAACCCACACTCAATAATTTCCTAACTTTTAAATCCAAAACAAACTTGAAATGACATCTCTTATGTGTTATGCCAATAAAAATAGCAACTTCTCTTAGGAAGAAAATAATGTAAGGTACTATGTATATTTCATGTATGTTTATTTTGAGATCTTGGGCTTGTCATCACACAGTAAGAGACACTAAATTTAATTTTGCCACTCAGAAGTCACATATAAAGTAAAATACATTATATATATGGACTGAATGCATGTGCATTCATTATAATAGAAATACTTACATAATTAAGTAAAATAGCATGTCCTTCAATATCAATCATTGTTACATTTGACAGGAAAGATGGGAGTTATGGAAAAATCATACAAAGCCATCATTATTTTTAACACTTGTTTAGCAAAACCTTTGTAAAAATTATCTCATCAAATTAATCAATTTTTATAAAATATTTTAAATTTATACAACTTTAATTGTAGTAATAAACTGTCATTTTTTCATCTAATATTTAAGCTCTTGATTGACTGTCATTCTATTATAATTCGTTGAAGGAAAAAATGTGCTCTCTCTCTCTCTCTCTCTCTCTATATATATATATATATATATATATATATATATATGGTCAAGGATTAAGTCTGATCTCTGTATAACTGAATATTATATGTTTTGAGCAAAAAACTTGAGCTGAGGACCTGAAAATATTCTGTAGAAGCATTATATTCACTATAAATCTACCCTTAAAATGTGATAAAATCAATGGATATTTGTAAACAAACTTAGTAGATATGTGTCACAATCACATCATATATACATAAATGTTTTGTTCTTTCTCTTCTTTCTATAGCCAGTCCTATTCCTCTTCCCAGATTGCTCTTTTCCTATTTTCTGGTGAACAGTCTTCTTATTTTCATGATCTATTCCACACAGGAAAGAAAACATCTGATGCTAATTTATTTATGTATGCCAAATTTTTTTTGCTTTGTTTGTTTTTTCAAGACAGTATTGCTCTGTATAGTCTTAGCTGTCCTGGAACCACTTTGTAGACCAAGCTGGCCTCAGACTCACAGAAGTCAGTCTGCCTCTGCTCCCAAAGTTCTGGGAATAAAGTCATGTACCTCCTTTCCCAGCAAAATTTTTCAATGGTGACTTTGAAATGTCCTGATTTTTCCACCCAGTGAAAGATAATATTTTATTTTTTCTAGAGTTTAGTAATACTACAATATATGTATGTATATATATGTATATATAAGTATATACATGTATTCATTAATCTTTTTGTCATAACCTAAACACATTACTGTGGATATTTAAGAAATATATGTGAGTAGTCTGGTAGGATTATTGTACATTGACTACATTTTTTTTTTTAATGAGACATTACATGTTTATTGATGGAAATAAGATAGTGTGAAGGCAAATTATGCAATAAAGTTATAGAGCAATTGCCCTTCCAGGCTAATTTATCCATTGAAGTAAATGGCAAGTAAAAAGTCCTTTCTATATATTTTTTAATTTGTCAAATTTTTCTTTAAAATTCTACATAATAATAATAATAACAATAATAATAATAATAAAACTGCTAGAAAAAGGTTGACATTTGTAGGTTCTTTCCTGCAATGGACATCACTTTTCTTTTTTTTTTTTTTCTTTTTTTTTCTTTATTTTGTATTTATCATTGACTACATTTTTAAGAATATTCTCTGGAGTGTTATAACTAGGTGTTATGATAGATACAATTTTACTATTTAGAAATCTCCATACTTTAAAAATATTAGGCAAACTAATTACGGTCTTGATAACCATAATCATCCTTTACTCAAACAATTGCACCAACATTTTTTACTTTTCACTTGTTTTGTTTTTTATTATTTAGCTGTACTGACAGGAGGGATACAGTTTATTGGTGAATAATTGATTTATATTTTCCCCCAAAACTATGAATTTTGAACATTTGTTCATATATTTATTGACCACCTGAGCTTATTGTTTTAAAAGAGGGCCATGAAGATTATCATAACATATGCCAATGAGAATATATTTAATATATTTGAATTCTTCATATGTTATAGTTATTACTCTGTAGTATAGTAAAAAGATGTCAAAATTTCTCCTAATATATATAATGTCTAATATTTCTGTAATTTGACAGAAATATTTATTTTGATTGATGTCACTATTTAAAGTTTTTTTTCTTTTTTTATTTCTTTTTTTTTCTTCTTTATTTTGTATTTATCAAAAAAAAACAGTAAAAAGAATTTTAAAAATGCCGAAGAGTTAACAATAACTATATAGAGGATAATAATCATAAGCATGGCTTATCAAGGGTGGAAATGCAAATAAGATTACTACACATATATTTTCTTTGTGTTCAGCTTTCCCTCTGAATTTTTTTTTCCATCCCTGTATATCCTTATTGAAGGTCTCTTCCCCCTCCCACCACATCTGATCATTTTTCTTCTCTGCAAC
>PVIH01014062.1:0-44313 GCA_004025045.1 Sigmodon hispidus | reverse complement strand
CTATTTAAAGTTTTATCTGTGTTCGCTGTTGTACTCATATTTAGGTAATCACTGCCTAAGCCAATATTTTTAAGTGTTTGCCTTATGTTTTGTCTTTAAAGTTTCTTACTTTTCTTTTATTAAGACCTATATCCATTTTGACTAAATATTAAGCAGTGAAAGAAATAAAGACATAGTTCAAATTTTTTACACATGCTTTTCCAGGTTTAAACAGACCAGTTATTGAAACAAGGTGAAGGTGTCAATAAACATGTTTCCTGATGCTTTTGTTTTCTCAGTTATCCCATTAATGCAAAATTATTTTGCATCTCAAATTAAAGTTATATTTTACATATGTTTTCTGCATGTTACTACTGTTGAGTAGAGAAGTATTACTTGCTTTTTTTCATGTGTTATTTTATTTTGGAACTTATACATTATTATTATGTTTAATTAATTTTTGTAATTATGCTCAGATATTCACTATTCAGTCACTTTCCATGAAGACATATTTTTGGTTTTGTAAACCAAACACTTGTAAAAATACTTTTTACTTTAAAATGGTTGTGTTGGATGGCAGACTACTACATTCTTGTATTCTGAAAAATCTGCTTATGGAACATTCTAACCTAATTAAGTTTTATAAGGCTACCACTAAGTGGCAGTGCAACTACATTCTTATGTATAATATTTACACTTATCTGTGCAGTTCAGATATCTTTTCTTTAGAAGTTTTAAAGTTTTACATAAGCAATTAATGCTAATAGGAAGGAAATATAATTTTTTAATTTACATTAGCTTTCCATTTTAATTGTATAAACCAACATAAAAACTATACAATCAAAGTTCTATATTAATTGTATATACAGAAAGAATTAATACACATAGTTTGCCAATACTTATTAAAATAATCAAGAAAATAACATTTAATTTAAAACTGGATTTGTCTCTGCTTTGAAATGAGACAAAGTTATTCAGTCTGTTAGATTTCATACATGTAGTAAATAAGATAATATGCTCTTTATTTTATTATGTTATATTACATTTATAAGAGCTTGCTGGCACATGTAACTAAATGAAGATGTTTTGATAATGACTTAAATATCTGTTATGCAATCTACTCATGATATCATAACTAACTTAAATGATTATGTAATAGTCTGATTGTTTATTTACATAGGAAGATATTAGATGCTCAAAATATTTACAAGACTGACAATATTTCCTTAGTCAGTTTCCCATAAAACCAAGACAGGAAGTTAGCTGCTTTCATTCTTAGTTAAGATGATTTTATAATTTTGATATTTGAAACTCAATGTATGGCCACAAATAACTTCAAGCTAAAACAGTAAACTGTATCTAGTATTTGAAATTTTTAATATAGCCACATATTTGACACACATGCTAAGCCATACTTTTTCCTTTTAGAATAATCAGAGTTATGTCAAAATATGTAGAAAAAATGTTATTTACCTTTTAAGAGAAGTTTAATTTACTCATGTAGTTCATAATGGACAAGTTCATCATTGAATTTCAAAAGAGAATATTTGAATTATGTTTAATAATCCAATTAGCATAAATAAAACTTCAAATACACTAAATTTAAATATAGTTGGTTGTCTTTCTATTGCAATAAGAATGATTACTCCTTTTTATATTACATTGGATTTATACTCACACTCATATGGAGTTAGATAATAGTACATACATTTAGTCACATTATGGCTGCTGTCAACTTGTTCCAAATTTTTCTCAGGAAAAAATATGGAGTGTGCGTTTTCAATTTTTTGTTCTTAAATTTCAAAGAAGCCATAATAGATGCTTTAAAATTAATAGTAAATCATACTGAAACCCATATATTTTCAAACCTTAAGTTGATATTAGGGATAGATGTTCCTTTGCAGATCCTCTAAGGAAAAATTCCAAAGAACTTGTTCTTTATTAGTTGTAGAATAGAAATTATAGCAAGTAAGTGAGGTATGTTATTGGTCTTATGAGTCATTATGCAATAGCAATAACCAAGTATCATGAGGAAATATTTACCTAAAGATCATAGTTCTGGTTTCTATGTAGTAATTCCCATGTTAACTTAATCTATCAAAATGCAGTGTATAATTATTTTCAATGATAGTGTTGTGATACATATATAACTCAAAGTTTTGATCATTCAAAAAATAGCGTAAATATCTTTCTTTATTTCACTCATGTTCACGTACCTTAAATCTGATTTATGTACTGTAATAGAATCTCCTTTTCTTACTTGAACAATAGACTGTCAATATATAGAGTCTAAACAGCTTGCAAAATGTGATTGCTAACATATTATGAAAATATTCAAATATTCAATCTTTAGTAATAATTTTTACATTACAGAGAATGTATTAAACGCTAAATAGAGCTTTTTTTTTAAACAAATGCCATACAATAGATTTACTAACAATAATGTAATTAATTAGAATTCTTTTAAAATTTTTAAAATTATTTAGAATTCTATGGACACATGAAAATAACAACATGTGCTCAGGTATATGCAAGAATTAATGAAGCTGCTAGAACATAAAACTTACATAAAAGAAAAGTTTACTATAGGCTTTTAGGTTGAAACTCTTTTTTTTAATTTTATAGAATAAAATCTATTTTTTTTAACCATGGATCCCCTTGTTCCAATTCCCTTCCCACTCCCAACCCCTCTCAGTCAGTCTTCAGCCTCCCTGCTCCCCAGCCCCCAGCCCCTCCTTAAGGGCAAGAGGTCCCAATATGGATTAGCTCAGCATCTACTCCAGGGAAGTCCAATTTCCTCATCCTAATATCAAGACTGGATTACATGTTTCTGTGGAGGGAATGGGCTCCAAGGAGCTATTCCATGCACAGAAACACAGTTTAAACCTTTCCCGTGTGGCTCCACATATTGCCCATGCCAGTGGAAAGTTGCTTATTCTTGGAGGGCTTAGTTTCTTTTCCAGATGGTTCCCAGGTAGCTGTTCTTATTTTTATTTATACTTTCAAATTCAACATAGATACTTGTTCTTTCTCATTTTGACTGCACTGTTGAAATAACAGCTCCTAACCACAGTATCTAATTGAAATTATTTTATATTAATCAAAACAAATAATATTACATTTATAGACATTTCATTTATATTGTTGATATTTCCAGTTGTTTACAACTGTATTTAATTAATAATATTTGTTTGTAAAATATTCAATGATAAAGTCTTTATTATGAAAATCAAAATCAGATAATAATATTAATTAATCCACTTCACCTAAGAAGTTTCCTCTACATTGCTGCCTTAACATGGATTAAAATTCTTAAGTATCGACCTCTGTACATGAATTTTAACACGTATTAATGTAAAATAGTAATACTACCTAAAAACATAATTAGTGGAATCATTAACATGGGTAATACACATAACTACTATAAAAGCACAATAGATAAAGGTATTAAATGAAAATATCCTTATAACCAAGGCTGGAGTGCCACTATTGCATGTGGCAGGATTGGGCACTATTTAGTAAGACATAGAGGTATGTTTTGGAGGTCTTGAAGACTTTTGTATGGAGTGTGGCCAGTTCTTTTGAAGACTGGTTGTTTGTTGTTATCTCTTTTTGTTTGTTTTTTGCACTCTCCCAGGAAGAATCTCTGCCACTTTTGTGTAGAACAGGTCAACTCTTTTTGAATTGTCTTAAGATTTAATCTTGTGTTGGTGAGTGATTTATATAAACTTCTTAAAAGATAGTAACTTAAAAATATGGCATTTAATGTTTGTTATTCAAAATTCATCTATGAGATACAGGATCACTCCTGACAGCCTTCTTCCTTTCCCAAGATGGTGTTGGGCATCAAAAACAGTCCATAAAGTGTTTGTATTTCTTGGTAGATAATGGCCTATTGGGAAAAGAACTTATCTTGATTGCTGACATTAAGCATGCTGTCCAATCTAGACAAGCAAGGTGAAAAAGGAAGACTGCTAGAACATGCATGACAAGATAAGACAGATTCTGAAAATATCATGCTTCTGAAGAGATTTGTCAGATATATTAGGCCTATAACCAATAAAGCTAGATGCTTCAACTTTGCTGAAAAGCTGTGGATGACTTTCCAGATGACTGACTATTGCTGTCCTCTTCTACTAAATTTTAAAAGTTACTTGTTCATGCTTTTGGCTTATTCAGGTAATATATTTTTCTTTTCATGTCTTTGATGGGGTTAAAGACTAGATAGCTACAGTTATTACTATCTCATACCATAGCTAAAAGCATTTAGATATTAGATTCGTATTATTCAAGAAAAACAGCTTTTTAATAATCCCTCTAAGTTTCCACTTACCAATATTCTAGACATTTCACATATACTTTATGTTTGTTTGTTAATTTGTTTGACTTTGCTTATGTTATTTGCCTTTCCCTCTCTTAGACATTACTTTATAATTAATTCTATTGTACATAATTTTATATTTTATTTTAAAACTTTCTTCATTAGACTAAAGTGAGAGATGTGGTGATATCAAGCACTAGTGAGAAATATCTACAGCTATGGCTTTGAGGTCTTGAAGACACCTGTATGGGGCATGACCAACCCCTTCCAAGACCAGTTGCATGCTGCAACTTCTTCCTGTTTGTTTCCTGCACTCTTGAAGAAAGGATCTCTGCCACTGCTACACTAAACAGCTCAACTCCCTCAGAACTGCTTTAAGTTCAATCTTGTATTAATGAGTGTTTCATATAAACCCCTTAATAAATATTATTTCTTTTATATAATCAATTGCAAGCAAATGTTTGTTACTTTAATTGTACCCTTAAGGATATCATGCAATGATTAGTATTATTGTTCATAAATTTCACAAGTTAGTATTAGAACTATGAATTTCCTCCCTCTGTTGGCAGCTTCCCTAGCACCTACTAGTATTATTAAAGCTATACCTCAGGATGGAGGCTTTCATTTCATAACCATCTAGATTACTCTAGGTTCTGTGCCTGTTGGTGGTAGTGTATTTAGTATTAGAAACCCACTTTCTCTCAGAGGCAACAAATGGCAAAAGCAATAGCACAATTATTTGGAGAATCTCTTGGACTACCTTGACCCAAACTTCTAGAGGTGCTTTCTCATACCTGGTACTGTGATTTTGTTAGTTTATGGCTCTTGTGAAGAACATTTTCATCCTAAGTGGCATAATTTCATATCTAACTGGACAAAAGCCTAATCAATAGGTAAGAAATAAACATGCCTATGAGCAGGTGGCCATGTCAGAAGAGGAACAGATGACAGTCAACTGAAGGGACATCCCTGGAGGATAAATCTCTGATTGAAAACTGCCAAGTCTGCAAACTCCAGATTGTCTTTTGTTTCTGCTGTGCCTTTACAAATTTTCTGCTGCTATATTTCTCTCGTATCTGGCATGGTGTGAATGGGTGTGGGGAGATTTTTATTTCCTGTAATGTAGTATGTTTATCTCATGAAAACATTCTATTCTACTGGGCATTTTTACCTGTGGATTACTATAAAGAGGACTTTTTCTTAAGCTGCACAGTCTAATTGATAATAATAATTGTAGTTTAAGGTGAGTTTTGTTTAATAATTTTGGAGTTTTGGTGATAAAAATAAAATGAAGAAGTATTACACAGCTAAAATACATAAATTTCTACTGAGGAGCAATATAAAAAATGGCTTAGGGTAATGATTAAGAGAAACAAGTCAGTTCCAGTAGCTCAGTTAGCTTAAATTCTTTAAACATTGATGTTGGGTTATGTGTTTGTAGGATTTGGAGTTTATCATAGCTGAAACACAGCCTTAAAAATAACTATGTTGAACTAAAATGGTGAAAAAATACAAGAAGACAATCTAAAATTTTAGAAAGATACATAGTTGAATGAAGAGCTTGTTAAGATCTGAAAATAAGAATGAAGCATCCCAATTATCATTTTACTTGCCGTGAAAAAATATTTGATAATCATAGATAACATTGGTTGATGATCAAAGATAATTCTTTCTGTCCAATTTTGCCCTCAATCCCCTGATATAAAAAGAACTGTTTATGAATGGATATGTACCCTAAATATTAAAATAAGAGATGACTTGATTACTTTTCATCTATAAAAGTTTAAATTTGTAATTTTTAAAGGTTTATTATAATATTGCCTTTTGAGGTAAAAAATAAAGTTATTGGTTCTTTCTTGTAACTGCAAACTGCAGCCTGCCAATAAAAGAATACTTAATACTTGTTATAGCACAAGGTGCTTTGGTATAAGTGTACATGGGTTCTTGAGATAATTTGTTTTTCATCTGTAATATATAAAATATTTAATCATGTAAGGGTTATAGAAAACATGCTTTTTAAAAAAATTTATATTCAGTGTGATCATTCATGTTACAAAACAGAATATTACCACATTGTAATTTTATGTTTCCTGAAAGACTTTTCTGGGGTATATAAACTGTAAGGAAAAAAGTAAAGATATAGTTAAAATGAGTTAGAAGGAAAATATAAAGAATTAGAGTTAGAAGAAAAAACATCAAGAAAATGAGTGAAGGATTTAGATGAAAAAGAAACTGAAAGAAAAATACCCACATGATCATCTCATTAGATGCAGGAAAAGCCTTTGATAAAATCCAACACTCCTTCATGATTAAAGTCCAGGAGAGACAGGAATAGAGGGAAAATACCTAAATATAATAAAGGCAATGCATAGCAAGCTGACAGCCAACATCAAACTAAATGGATAAAATATCAAAGCAATCCCACTAAAATCAAGAACATGACAGAGCTGTCCTCTCTCTCCTTATCCAATATACTTCTTGAAGTTCTAGCTAAAGCAATAAGAGAACAAACAGAAATTTAAGGGATACAAATCAGAAAGGAAGAAGTCAATCTATCTCTATTTGTAGGTGATATGTTGTTTACATAATTGAATCCCAAAATTCTTCCAGAGAACTCCTGCAGCTCAAAATACCTTCAACAATGTCACAGAATACAAGATTAACTAAGAAAAATCAATAACCCTTCTATACACTAAAAATAAAAGGGCTGAAAAAATCACCCTTTATAATAGCTACAAATAGCATTAAATATCTTGGCATAACTCTAATCAAAGAAGTAGCATATCTGTTTGACAAAATCTTTAACTCATTGAAGAAAGAAATTAAAGAAGATATCAAAAAATAGAAAGACCTCCCATGCTCCTGTATAGACAGGATCAACATAGTTAAAAGTATCAGGGATTTTTATACAAATCTCTAGCATCTGCAGGTTCCAGGAATACCTGAAATGCACATACATACAATAATAATAATAAAAATAAAATAAAATATTAAAATGGACCAAAGAAACATGAGAAAAGAAAATAAAAATATGAGACTCACAAGAAAGAAGATTATATATTCAAATAAAAACTGAAGCACAAGGTAGGATAATGATTCTGATATGAGGCAAAATAGAGATCAAGCCAAAAGAGTAAAAAGCAAAAAAAAAAAAAGAATGCAATTATGCATTGGTGAAAGGAACTTTTTTTCAGTAATGTAAATCTACTATTAATACATATGTGTCATTTTTAGTCTTTCAGTGTCAAAAAACAACTTAAAACATTAAAAGTCAAATATGTTTATATGAATCTGAACACAGTGGGTGACTTCAAAACCCCACTCTCATCATTCATAAAGTTTTCTATATTAAAAATCAATAAAAATAAGTTAAGATTAATTTATATCACAGATCATTTGGATTCCACAGATTTCTACAGGATAATTTATCCAACAGATTCAGAATACATTTTTTTTGTTTGTTTTTCACTAAATGGCTCATGGAACTTTTTCTAGAATAGATGGAACAAACATATTAACAAACATAGCCTTAACAAGTATAGTACAGGTTTTAAAAATTCAGTTAATTTTATAAAATTATAGTAGAATGAAACTGAAAACCAAAAGACTTGAAACCAAAAGATTATCAAAATGATCAGAGATTAAATAGAATACTTATTTTTTAATTTTATGCTTAACTACATTTACTAATTTAAATCTCCCTTATCCTACATGCAGCTACACCTATGTCATTCCCATACCCTTCCTCTGAAGTTCATGAATTTAAAAAAAATATCTAAACCTGGTGGTTGTGGTACACAGCTTTAATACTAGCACTAAGGTGGAAAGAACAAATAGATCTCTGTGAGTTCAAGTCTAGCATGGTCTACAGAGCAAGTTCCAGTCCAAACAGAGTGAACATAGAAACCCTGACTTAAAAAAAAACAATGTATATGTATAACTTGTGGATATATAATTTGTATATATAGTGTGTGTACATATAAATTCACTCTGCTGAGTCCATTTACTGTTGCTACAACTTACATTGTTTTAAACCTGAGAATGTGGGTTTGGATAGTCAGTTGGGGTTTCATCCCTAGAGAAGACTCATTCTCTTGCTCATGATCAGAGATGCTTCCTTTGGTAGCAGTTGGAAAAAAGATGCAGAGATCCACTTCCAGACATTAGGCAGATGGAAAGTCTAAATTGGAGTTCTCCATTGGGACCCTTCCTTTGGAGATTAGGAAACACTAAGAAAGAAGGGGAGAGAGATTCTTGGAGTTGGAGGGAATGAAGGACACCAGTAGAATATGGCTCACAAAATAAACTAAGCAGGGTTTATATGAACTCACAAAGACAGAAGTAGTAAGCAGAGGGCTTGCTCGGGACTGCACCAGGTCCTCTGTTTATATGGCTATTGTGGCTGTTAGCTTGGTGTTTTGTAGAACACAGTAGGAGCAAGGGTTTCTCAGACTCTTTTGCCTTCACTTATGAGTCTTTCATCTTGTTAGTTTGCCTGGTTCAGCCTCAATATGAGGGCTCTCGCTTTTTCATATTATTATCTGTTTTGTATTGTTCGGCTGTCCTTTCTTGGAAGCTTCCTCTTTTCAGAAGAAAAAAATGGATGAGGACTGGATCTGAGAAAGAGGGAAAATGGAAGAGCTCAGAAGTGGAGAAAAGGGAAACTGTCACCAAAATGCATTGTATGAAAGAATAAACTATTTTCAATAAAAATTAAAAAGAAAAATTATGTGCAACATAGGATAGAATATATCTTATATATTTATAGTGCAGAATGATTGAATCATACTAATTAACACATATTTTAAATTTCCACCATTTTTGTGCTATTAAAATTTAAAATTAATTTTTTATTAATTTTGATCACCAAGATTGACTAGAGTAATTTTGAGATATGTGATATACTATAACTTATTATAGTCAATGATTTATGAAATAAATTGCTAAAGTATATTTGCCCCATTTGATAATTTAGGTCACTATGCAAATTTGTACTTATTTGACATTCATATTAATAATTCATACATCCATTCAAGGTTCTATGAGCTTCTCTATATGATATTCTAGATACAAATGAGATTGCATGAAACTGTTTATCTGTTCCTATCTTATTAATCAAAGAAGATTTGTACAACCTGTTAACTCATAGTCTCTTATTCATTTTGGTATATAACAGCTCTTCTATTAAGAAGTTCACTAAATATTTTTCTTCATTGAACAAATAATGGTATTGCTGTCTTTGGAGTCTCTGCATTCTTTATTATAATACATCTGTCATTGCAATGTAAGAGAACCACAAGCAATTTGTAGACAGTTGGGCATATTCCAAATGATGTAATTTATTAAGGCAAGCAACAGGGTGATATTTAGCAAACAGACTTTAAGTTTTTTAAAAAAATAAATTCATGAAAGAATAGGTAGGTCAACAGGACTCTCTGCTCCCTGCCCAGGGAGGGAATGGGGAGTTGTGGAGAAGAAAAAATGACCTGATGTGGCAGGAGTGGGAAGGGACCTTGAATAAAGATATACAGGGATGAAAAAGAAAAAATTCAGAGGGAAAGCTGAACACAAAATAAATATATGTGTAGTAATCTTATTTGCATTATCACCCTTGATAAGTCATACTTATGATTTTTATCTTCTTCATAGTTATTGTTAACTTAGCAGCATTTTAAATTCATTTTACTGCTTTTTTGATAAATACAAAATAAATAAAGAAGGAAAAAAAGAATAGGCAGGTCATGATTATATTACAAATTGAGAAAAGTATATCATAATTTAACTCTACAAGATGACTAATAACTGTCATTTTCTATCAAGTTGATACATTGTTTTATTTAAAATTCACCTTACAAATATATGACATTGTTCCTATTATTTTACTTTTTATACTTATTGTTGATTAAAATAATTTAAGACCTTAAAAAACAGAAAATATGAAAAATTTATGAATATTCACATGGAAATATGTAGTGTCAATTTATTCCAAAGAAGTGGATTCTAATCTGTAAACATTGACATAATATACACAGGCTTATTTACATTGTGAGATTTTCAAGAGGTTAAGTACATAACATAAACATGCATGCATATGTATATATGGAACAACTGCAAAATGTCTTAGATAAAGAAAATGTTAAAATACATCATAATTGTGGTTGTTTTCTGGTTTGTAGTATGCAAAAATCTAAGAGCAAGTAAGATAAAAAACTATGTTACAGTTGTAGTGAATTCAGAAAGAACACTCTATATGTTAAAAGCTGGAAATATGGAAAATAAAATTAGCTGCCAGAGAAGATAAGTCTACAATACAAATATGATAAAATATCGACTCTCAAGTAGCACTATATAAGTAATTTATTTTATTTGGAGAACTAACAGAGAGATCTAGAAAGAAACAAGGAAAATATAATCAATAATTCATGTGCAACCATTTCTCACTAACATTCATTAAAACCTTTGCAAATAATCTCAGTCTGCACCACCTCCCCTGGGCTTTATTTTCTGTCTTACAGCCCTGGCATCTTTACCTGAAGGCAAGCTGCTCCTAGAGTTTCTAGCTAAATTTTTGCCCACTAACTCCTTTTACACCTGTCCAACAACCCTAGACTGCACCACCCTTTGTACTGTATATTCTGGCCTTCAACATCAGAATACGACTTCAGACTTATTGCCAGCCAGGATAGATCTATAAATCACAGGTAAGACACTTTCTCCTTTACCAACTAACATTCATTAAAGACCACCTAACAACTCCTGACAGAACCCTGTGATGTAATAATCATTTTGTTCATGATGAAGATTTGTTACTTAGACCAGTTTAATGAAAAGTTGAATGGCCAACAGCTAGGCAGCATCTTCAGAGCAGAGATCTTGGGAAGAAGATGGGCAGGAATGAAGAGTCACCATTCAGATAGTTAGCAGCATGGGCTGTACAGAATGAACAAAATAAAAGAGACAAAAAATGATTGACAAAATGAGTTAATTTCAGTTATAAGATGTAGTTAGTAATAAATGTCAGCTATTAGCTGAACTTTTACAATTAAAAAGAAGTCTCAGTCTTGTTACTTGGCAGGTGGCAGATGGAAAAAAATCAACGTACAGGTGTTCCCCTTCCTGGGAGCATATTCTGGCCTACAACTACAGAAGTAGATTCCAATTTAACCCAAGACCAGGGCAGTTAAAGGGACCCCAATTCTAACACAAAACTTTAGCTGCTCTGGAGGACATGTTATACTGGGAATCTGTAAGTCAAGCACTTACCCAGAACCACAGAGGCTAAAAGGTACTTGTAGCTGAAGAAGGAACATTAGCACACAAAATCCAAGAAGTCTTGCAAAAAATCAAAAATCTGTTAAGCAAACAGGAACTACAGATGCAAGCATCAATGACAGAATAAAGAGATGCAACAGAGAATTTCAAGCATTGAAGACATGATAAGGAAATAGATTTATCAGTCAAACAATGTTAAATCTAAATCATTTCTATCATAAAACATATTGGGAAAGATTAAACCTAAGAATAAGGGGAATACAAGAAATAGAAGAATTCTAGCTCAAAAATCCAGAGATTTTATACAATATATGAAATTAAATAATAGAAGAAAAGTTTTTCAACCTAAAGAAGGACATGGCTATAAACATAAAAGAAGCTTAGAATGCACCAAATACATTGGGTAAAAACATAAAATTACTCTACCTCAAAATAATCAAACACTTAGCACTCATAATTAAGAAAGATCTCCCATGTTCCTGGATAGGTAGAGTCAACATAGTAAAAAAATGGCAATTCTACCAAAAGCAGTCTACAGATTTTATACAATTCCCATCAAAATCCCAGCACAATTTTTTTGCAGACCTGGAAAGAATAATACTCAATTTCATTTGGAATACAAGGAAAGCCACATTTGCTAAAACAATTTTGCTAAACAAGAGAACCTCAGGAAGCCTCACCATCCCCAACTTCAAATTATACTATAGAGCTACAGTAATAAAAACAGCCTGGTACTGACAAAAGAACAAATTTGTGGATCAATGGAATCAAACTGAATATCCCAACATTAACTTAAAAACCTATGAACACCTGATCTTTGACAAAGAGGCCCAAAATATTCAATGGAAAAAAGATAGTATCTTAACAAATGGTGTTGGTATAGCGGGATGGTGTGTGTTAAAAAATGCAATTAGATCCAAGCCTATCACCGTGCACAAAACTCAAATCCAAGTGGAACAAAGACCTCCACATAAACCCAGCCACACTAAACTTTAAAGAAAAGAAAGTGGGAAATACCATCCAAAGCATTGACACAGGTGACCACTTCCTAAATATAACAGCAGTAGCAGAGACACTAAAAACAACAATCAATAAGTGGGACTTCCTGATACTGAGAAGCTTCTGTATAGCCAAGCACACAGTCATGGGAAAAGATCTTCACCAGTCTTACAAGTGAAAGAGGACTGATCTCTAAAATATATAGAGAATGCAAGAAGCTAGACCCCAAAGACCTACACAACTTAATTAAAAAATGAAGTTTAGAATTCAAAAGGGAATTCTCAGCAGAAGAATTACAAATGGCTGAAAGGCACTTAAAAAAGTGCTCAACATCTTCAGCCATCAGAGAAATGCAAATCAAAATAACTTTGAGATATCACCTTATACCTGTCAGAATGGCTAAGATCAAAAACACAGATAAGATCAAAAGGAACACTCCTCCATTGTTGTTGGGAGTGAAAGTTTGTTCCCGCCACTCTGGAATGCAGTACAGCTGTTTTTCAGAAAACTGGGAATCAATCTCACCAGGGACCCAGCAATACCACTATTGGGCATATACCCTCAAGATGCTCTTTTGCACCCCTAAGTCATTAGCTCAAATATGTTCACAGCATATTTATTCATAATAGCAAGAACCTAGAAACAACCTAGGTGCTCCTCAACTAAAGAATGGATTAACACACTGTGGTACATTGTGGGGAGCTGTGCACAGCAATGCCATAAACATGGCGCCGGCTCCTGCCCTAAGCCTTCTTTATGGCGAGTGTTCTTTGTGTGGTATAACTCCATATTTGGCAAAACTAATGACCTGGCCTGCTTACGTGTACTTGGACCTCTTGGCATGGCCCACGTGGCGAACTGGGGCTGGTTGTCCAGGGGCTATATGAGCTGTGCGAGGGCTTTTCCTGGGGTAGAAGAAAGCTGTTCCAGGTTCATGAATAAAGCTGCAGAGAGAAGAACCTAATTGTCGCGTCTTCCTTGCGGGTCGAGGTTGTACGTGACAATACATCTACAAATTGGAGTACTACTCAGCAGAAAGAAAAAATGATATTCTAATATTCACAGGCAAATGGATGGATTTGGAGAATATCCCCCTGAGCCAGATATCGCAAACCCAGAAAGATAAGCAGGGGATATACTCACTCATTAGTGGACTTTAAACAAATAAACAAAAAAAAGCAAAGCACAACCAAACTGCAAAGGATAACCACTGAACATCTTGGAATCTGAAGCATCTTGGAGCCTCCCTTAGGAGCCCATTCCCTCCAAAGGAACACCTAAGCCAGTCTTGATGCTGGAATAAGAAATGTGGACTTGCCTGGAGTAGATGCTGAACTAAGCCATCTTGGGACCTTGGGACCTTCTGCTTTTGCTGGGGAGGAGATGAGGAGATGTGGAGAAGAGAGAGTGACTGGGAGGGTCAGGAGTGGGAAGGAAGTTTGAATAAGGGGATACATGGATAAAAAAAAATGAGACTTCATTTAAAAATAAATAAAAAATAAAATTATCCTAAAAGAAGTAGTGAAGAAACCTAAAGAAAAAAAGCAGAAGAATATTAAAAACTTCAAGGGAAAAAGTAACATATAAAGTCAGACCTAATAGAATTATACATGACAACTCATAGGAGATATTAAAATCCAGAAGGCTTTGGACTAATGCCTTGTAGACTGCAATAAACCACACATTCTAGCACAGATCACTATTCTCCATAATTGCCATTTACCATAGATAGAGACAACAGGGTATTTCATGACCAAGTCAAATTTAAACAATATTGTTTCACAAATCTAGCCCTATAGAAGTTTCTATAACAAATCTTCAGTGAAAAGATGTTAAATATACCCACGAAAACACAGGGAACAGATAATCGCACACTGGTATAACATAAAGCAGAGCAACATATACATAAGCATGCTCATACACATAGACATACACACAATACTGCCACTACCAACAACAAAAAATAACTGGAGTTAATCAATAGTCATTAATATCCTTCAATATAAGTAGAGTCTATTTTCCAATAAAAAGAGATAGTCTAACAGAATAGATATGAAAACAGGATTGATCCTTCTGCTGCACAAAAAAAAAAAAAACAAGATTTTGATTGGAAAAAAGATTTTCCAGACAAACAAACTGAAGATGCAAGCTTGTGTAGCTATTCTAATATCAACAAAATTAACTTTTAAACAAAATTAATCAAAAGACATAGAGAAGAACATTTTACGTTCATCAAAAAAACCACCAAGATTGTGTCTCAATTCTGAACATTTATTCAAATTCAAGTCTGTGCCCATTTGTAAAATAAACATTACTAAAGCTTACATAACATATAAAACCCATACACATTAAAATTGAGAGACTTTGCCCAGTCTCAAGAATCTAGGCACCATAGCCCAACCTGTGACTCTCCATCCCCACACTTTGCTGCCCCAGTTGCAGGCAAGCAGGAAAGATTCCTGTGGACATGCCTCCACAACAACACTTCACATTGTACCCTGCAATCTACAAGTCTTCCCAAACCTACCCATCTGCCTACAAATTCAGGGTTTCTTAGAGACACAGAATATACCAGCTTCTATTGGAACAAAGAGTGAGAGACTTTTCTCCCAGCCCAGACCTAGAGCCCTGTCCCTAGACTTCAACACCCCACTCTCACCAATGAACAGATCTGCCAAACAAACGTAAAAGAGAAAAGAAAAGATTTAACATGTTATGAATTCAATTGAAATATATATACACAAACACATACACATATACACACATATAAAACATTCTACCCAAATCAAAAATCATATACCTTCTTTTCAGCACTCCATAGAACCTTATTTAAATCTAATAACATACTTGATCATAAAGCAAATCTTCATAGTTACAAAAAATTATAATAGCCCCTTGTATCCTATCAAACCACTATATTCTAAATTAGGAATTTAACAACACAATCTCCAGAAGGCCTACAAACACATAGAACTCACCATCTCTCAACTGAACCTCCTGGGGATTAAAAAATAAATAAGAAGAGAAATCGATGACTTCTTAGAATTCAATGGAAATGAATCCACAACATACACAAACTTGTGAGACATAATAAAAGCAGTGGTAAAAGAAAAATTCATAGCACTAAGTGCCTATATAAATAATTTTGAGAAATCTCACACAAGACACTTAATAGCAGACCTGAAATGCCTAGAGCAAAAGAAGCAACCTTACTCAGAAAGAGCAGATGGCAGGAAATAATCCAATTCAGGACTAAAATGAATGAAATTAAAACAAAGAGAACAATACAAAGAATAAAAGAAACAGTTGGATCTAACAAAAAATCAACAAGGTAGACAAAACATTATCCAAACTAATGAAAGGCAGAGAAAGAACATCCAAATTAAAAAATCAGAAATAAAACAAGAAACATAAAAACAGACATTGAGGAAAGTCAGAGAATCATTAGCTCATACTTGATAAAATTGGAAAACCTAAAAGAAATGGGCAATAATCTGTATAGGTACCATTTACCTGTAGTGACATATTGTATATTTAATAAAATTGGGTTGAACTGTCAGGGAACAGAAAAATCCACAGTCAAGCTTTGAAGGTCAGAGAGGAGTGACCGATATCTTTAATCTCATCATTCAAGAGACAGAGATCTTTTCTGAATTTCTGTGAGTTCAAGGGTCAGAACTTTAATCCTATTTCTAGGATTATGATACAGATTTGAACCAGAAAGTAAAATAGCTGGGCAGGGAAGATATTTAAGGAAGGAGAAGGCAGAGATTCATTCATTCTGTAGAAGTGACCATCCAGGCTGAGGACCTTTGAAAATAGATGTTACTTACCCTATTTGGACTGAGAAGTTGGCTGAGTGACAATTGACTGTGTCCTGTTTCCTCTTTCCAATATTTCAGTGTTTTCCCAATATCTGGCTCCAGATTTTCAGTATATGGTCTCTAGAGTTCATGAAATACCAAAATTAAATCAAATTCTGATTTTAAAAGCTTAAATAGTCCTATAGTCCCTAAACAAATAGAAGCAGTTGTTAAAGAGTCTCCCCTCAAAAATCATTGGGTCAGATGGTTTCAGAGCAGAATTATACTAGAATTTCAAATTAAAGCTAATAGCAATAATCCTCCAATTGTTTCACACCAAGAAAACAGAAAAAACATTGTTAAACTCTTTTTTAAAGGCTACAATCACCCTGGTACACAAAGCAAACAAAAACATAACAAGGAAAGAAAAATAAGGCTTCTTTCCAGAAATGCAGGGATGGTTCAACATATGAAAATCTTTCAACATCTTTCACTACATAAGCAAACACAATAAAAAATAGCACATGATCATCTCATTAGATGCTGAAAATTTATTTGATAAAATTCATCATCTCTTTATATCAAAGTATTGGACTGATCAGGGATACAAGGAAAAAAACCTAATCATAATAAAGACAATATACAACAATCCAACAGCCAACATCAAACTAAATGGAGAGAAACTCAAAGTTATCTCATTGAAATCAGGAACATAGCAAAGGGTTTCCCCTTTCTCCATATCTATTCAATATAATACTCAAGTTCTTGCTAGAGCAATAAAACAATAAAAGGCCTAGGGAATACAATTTGAAAAGAAAATTGTCAAATTTTGCTATTTTCTTATGATATGATAGTATACATATATGACCCAATCATTTCTTTTTTTTTTCTGTCTCCAGCCTTTGCTCTGTCTGTCCTTTGCTGGTTTCTTTTCTTAAATATTTTTTATTATGAATAAAGTCTTTTATTTATCTTAGTATATCCTTGTTCAAGCTCCCTTCCCCCTCCCACTCCTTCCTGTCACTCTCTCTTCTCCACAACTCTTTATCTCCTCCCCAGCAAGGGCAGGAGGTCCCAAGATCCCAAGGTGGCTTAGTTCAGCATCCACTCCAGGTAGATTTGCTTTCTTCACCCCAACATCAACACTGGGTCAGGCATTCCTCTGGAGGGAATAGGATCCAAGATGTTAGTCAAACATGTTTCAGATCCCAGGCTGTTTGTGGTTTGCAACTTGGACATGCTTTGCTTTTTGTTTTTCCAGAGAAATTTTACTGCTAATAAACACCTTCAGCAATGAGTCAGTATGTAAGGTAACTCAAAAAATTAATAACCCTCTTATATACAAATTATATATAGAATGAAAGTAGAAATCAGGAAAGGAAAGCATCATCCTTTACAATAGCCATGAATAACATCAAATATCTTGGTGAAACTCTAACCAAACAAATGACCTGTGTATGATAAGACCTTTAAATCACTGAAGAAAAAAATTAAAGAAGATACCAGAAATGAAACAATATTCCAAGCTTTTAGATAAATAGGATCAAGATACTAAAAAAAATGTCAATCTTACCAAAAGCAATCTGAAGATTCACTGTAACTCTGACCAAAATGTCAACATAATTCTCCATAGACCTTAAAATAACAATGCTTAATTTCATATAAAAAATGAGAAAAGCCAAGACAACTCTGTACAATATAGAAACTTCTGGAAATATCACCATCCCTGACTTCAAAGCTCTGATATAAAGCTATCATAATTAAAACATCTTGGTATTGGCATGAAAACAAACTCATTGGTCAATGTAATCAAATTAAAGACCCAGACATTAAACCACACAACTATGAATATTGAACTTTTTACAAAGAAGCAAAATCATTCGATTAAAAAAAAATTTACAACTGTGTAGTGTCATGCAGAAGAATGCAATTAGATTCATGTCTGTCTCCCTACTCAGAAATCAAGTCAAGTGGATCAAAGACCTCAACATAAACCCAGTTTCATTGAACCTGGAAAAAAGTGGAAAATAGCTTTGAATGCATTGACACAGGAGACAACTTCCTAAATATAATACCAGTAGTACAGGCATTGAGAACAACAATTAATATATGAGACCTCCTGGAAATGAGAAGCTTTTGTAAGGTAAAAGACTTGTTCAATAAGACAAAATGACAATATACCAATTGTGGAAAAAAATTTAACAAACCTATATCTAACCAACAGCTGTTCTGAGAAATGCACAAAGAATTCAAGAAAATTAATTATCAAAAAATCAAGTAATACAATTTTATAACTTGAGTACAGTATTAAATAGAAAATTCTCAATAAAAATTCCATTTTCTGATATCCTCTTCAATTTCTTTCTTCAGTGATTGAAAGTTTTTGCTAAATAGATCTGTTATTTCTTTGGTTATAGTTACAGCAAGGTATTTAATGCTATTTGCAGCTATTAAAAAGGGTAATGTTTCTCATTTCTTTTTCTACCCTTTTATTGTTAGTGTATAGGAGGACTACTGATTTCTTTGAGTTAATCTTGTATTCTGCTACATTGCTAAAACTTTTTATCAGCTGTAGAAGTTCCCTTATAGGATTTTGTGGGTCACTTATATATACAACCATATCAACTGCAAATAGAGATAGTTTTACTTCTACTTTTCCAATTTGTATCTCCTTAATTTCCTTTTGTTCTCTTATTGCTTTAGCTAAAACTTTGAAAACTATGTGTAATAGATAGGGGAGAGGGGACATCTTGTCTAGTTCCTGATTTTAGTGGGATTGCTTTGAGTTTTTCTCCATTAAATTTGATGTTGGCCATCGGCTTCTGGTAAATTACCTTTAGTATATTTAGATATTTTCCCTGTATTCCTGATCTCACCAGGACTTCTATTATGAAGAAGTGTTGGATTTTGTCAAAGAGTTTTTCAGCATCTAAAAATGTGACCATGTTGGTTTTTTTTTTCCTATAGTTTGTTTATATGATGGATGACATTTACAGTTTTTTGTATGTTGAACTATCACTGCATTTCTGAGATGAATCCTACTTGATCATGGTGGATAATTTTTTTGAATGTTGTAATTATTAGCCAGAATTTTGTTGAGAATTTCTGCATCAATATTTATGAGGGAAATTGGTCTGTAATTCTTTTTTGTTGTATCTTTGAATGGATTACGAATTAGGGTTATTGCGACGTCATAAAAAGAGCTTGGCAATATTCCTTCAGTTTCTCCTGTATAGAAGAGTTTGAGGAGTATTGGTAGTAATTCTTCTTTGAATGTCTGTTATAATTCTACACTGAAACCATCTGAACCTAGTCTTCTTTTACTTGGGAGGCTTTTAGTGACAGCTTCAATTCTGTTTGAGATTATAAATCTGTTTAGGTCCTTAATCTGATCTTGATTTAAATTTGGTGTTACCTGTCCAGAAAGCTATCAATTTCCTCTAGGTATTTCATTCTTGTGGAGTATAGATTTTCAAAGTATGACCTAATAATTCTCTGCATTTTCGGGGGGGGGGGTTCTGCTGTTATATTCCCCCCTTTTTATATTTTTTTTATTATAAAAGTAAAGGTCATTTTTTTAATCCATGTATCCCCTTGTTCAGGCTCCCTTTCCCCCCCACCCCCTGCCAGTTGCTCACTTTTCTCTCCATCAGTTTATCCCCTCCTCAGCAAGGGCAGGAGTTCCCAAGTTCCCTAGATGGCTTAGTTCAACATCCACTCCAGGCAAATCCGCTATGTCACCTAAAAATAAAGACTGGGTCAGGTGTTCCTCTGGAGAGAATGGGTGTCAAAGTGCTGGTCCAAGATGTCTCAGATCCCAAACTATTTAGTGGTTGTGGTTTGCAACTTGGACATGCTTTGCTTTTTGCTTTTTTATTTAGAGTTCACTAATGAGTGAGTACATCCCCTGCTTATATTTCTGGGTTTGTGATGCCTCACTCAGGAGGATATTCTCCAAATCCATCCATTTGCCTGCAAATTTTAGGATATCATTTTTTTCTCACTGCTGAGTAGTACTCCATTGTGTAGCTGTACCACAGTTTGTTAATCCATTCTTCAGCTGAGGGGCAACTAGATTGCTTCCAGATTCTTGCTATTAAGATTAATGTTTCTATGAATATAGTTGAGAGGAGATTGCCTTTGGAGTACAAATGTGTATTTTTTATTATTATGAATAAAGTCACATTTTCTATCCATGTATATCCTTGTTCAAGGTCCCTTCCCCCTCCCACCCCCTCTATATCTCCCCATCTCCTCCCCAACATGGACAGGAGGTCCCAATGTCCCAATATTGCTCAGTTCAGTATCCACTCCTGGCAGATACAGTTTCCTAACCACAACATTAAAACTAATTCAGGTGTTTCTCTAGGGGGAGTGGGAACCAAGGTGTCAGTCCAAGGTGTTTCTGATCCCAAGCTGTTCAGTGGTTGTGGTTTGCAGCTTGGACATGCTTTGCTTTTTCTTTTTGCTTTTTTGTTTAGAGTCCACTAATGAGTGAGTACATCCCTTGCTTATCTTTCTGGGTTTGAGATGCCTCACTCAGGAGAATATTCTCCAAATGCATCCATTTGCCTGCAAATTTTAGGATATCATTTTTTTCTTACTGCTGAGTAGTACTCTATTGTGTAGATGTACCTCCATTGTGTTGCTGTACCACAGTTTGTTAATTCATTCTTCAGTTGAGGGGCGTCTAGGTTGTTTCAAGGTTATTGCTATTATGAATAATGCTGCTATGAACATAATTCAGCTAATAATGTCTTTGGAGTGGGAATGTGCATCTTTAAGGTTTATGCTCAGTAGTGGTATTGCTGGATTCTTGGGGAGATTGATTCCCAGTTTTCTGAGAAACTTCCATACTGCATTCCAGAGTGGCTGAACAAGGCCACCTTAGCAAATGCAATCTACAGATTCAATGCAATCGCCTATCAAAATCCCAAAACAATTCTTTACAAACCTTAAAAAATGCTCTACCTCACACAGAAAAATTAAAAAGCTGAATAGTTAAACTAATTCTGTACAATAAAAATTTCTGGAGATATCACCATCCATGTGTTCAAACTCCACTACAGAGCTATACTGTAGTGGGATTATGTTATTCCATTGTAAATATCTGTCCCACATCCTAGTTTAATAAAAATGCTGATTGACTGAAGGTAGACAGAAAGTTTGGGTAGACCTGCTAGATTGAGAAAACTCTGGAAGCAGAAAGAACAAAGCAGAGATGCTACAGAGAAGACAGAGAGACACCATGGAGACACCAGGAAGAGCAGCCAGCAGATGCAGAAAGAAGTTGAAATGCTACTCTGATAAAAGGAACCAAGTCACATGGCTGAACAAGATAAGAATTATGGGTTTGTTTAAAAGTAAAAAGTTAGCAAGTTATGTGCCAGAGCATCTGGTTAATAAGCATAAAATTAATATAAGTGTCTGTGTGTTTCTATGGGACTGTGGGTCAGGGGACCCAAACCTTAGGGTTAGGATGGAAAGGCTGGTCTAGAAACCTTATACTATACTATAGTGATAAAAACCATATTGTATTTGCATAAAAACAGACAGGTGGATGAATAGAATCAAATTAAAGACCCAGATGAAAATCTAAACATTCATGGACAACTGATTTTAGACAAAGAAGTCAAAATCATATAATAGAAATAAGAAAATCTCTTCAGCAAATGATGTTGATCTAAGTTATTGTCTACATACAGAAGAATATGAATAGATTTCTATCACTCTGTATAAGACTCATGTCCAACATGGAAAAAAGACCTCATATCAAACCAGATACAGTGAACCTAATAGATGAGAAAGTGGGGAATACCCTTAATTCATTGGCACAGAAGACATCTTCCTCAAAAAAAAAAAAAAAAAAAAACACCCTGGCACTAAAACTGACAATTAATAAATGGGAATTCATAAAACTGACAAAGGACATCATTAATAGTACAAAATGGCAGCCTACAATGTGGGGAAAGATTTTCACTAATCTCACTCTGACACACAGCTGATTTAGAAAATATATAAAAACCTACAGGTCCTAGATATATAAAAAAAACTAAATAATTCAATAAGAAAATGGGGCACATATCTAAACAAAAAATTCTCAACCAAAAAATTTCCAATGGCCAAGATACACTAAAAAGGTTTAATGCCCTTAGGCATAAGAGAAATACAAGTAAAGAATGATTCTGAGATTTTATTTTATATCTTTAAGTATTTCTAAGATCAAAAACATAATAACAGTTCCTGCTGTCAAGGAAACTGTTGTGGAGCAAAATGAACACTCCTCTATGCTGGTGAAAGTGCAAATATGTACAGCCAATTTGAAAATCAATATGAGAATCTCTCAGAAAATCAATTCACCTCAAGACCCAGCTATATTGCTTCTGGACATGTACTCAAAGGATGCTCAATCATACAGGGACATTTGCTCAACTATTGTCATAGCAGTTTTATTTGTCATTGCCAAAACCTGAAAATGACCTAGATGTCCCTTCAACAAAGAATGTAGAAAATGTGGTACATTTGCACAATGGAGTGTTACTCAGCTATTAAAGTCAATGAAATCATAAAATTTGAAGTCAAATGGATATACCTAGAAAAAAGTCATCCTGAGTGAGGTAACACAGACCCAGAAAGACAACCATGGTAAATACTCACTCATAAGTGGATATTAACTGTAAACTAAAGGCTAACAATGCTACAATCCACAGACCCAGAGAGATTAGGTAACAATAAGGACTCAAGGGAATAAACATGAATTTCCCTGGAAACATACAATAGAAGAGATTTTGTGATTGGAGTGAGGGTAGGTAAAGATGTGAATATAAGTGATCAGATCAGGGGGATATAGGGAAGAATACTGAAAGTGGGCACTTGAAGAGTTGTTGGCATTTTGTTGTAAAATAGAAACCTGGTGCACGGAAATCTTCCAGGAATATATAAAGGTGACCCCAGCTAAAATTCCAAGACATAGCAGACACAAAATCTAACCTTGTCATCTCCTGTTTTCCAGTGAAGTGACTAGGAAAACAACCCAGTCATATGTCCTTCGGCCTACGCTTTGTCTTGGCTACAGAATTATGGGTGACATAGACATTGTGGGAGTGTCCAACCAATAACTAGTTTGTTTTCTACAACACATGCCATGAAAATGAGCCCACCCCTGACATTGCCTGGAGCACCAGGTCCCACAGGCTGAATTAACCAGAGACGTACAACAGAACAAAGCACGCCTAATGAAAAAAGTCTATGTAATGATGCCTAATGATACTCTACTATACTTATTGATTGAATTTATAGGAGCCAGAAGAGGAAAGAACGAAACAAGAAAACACACAGAATATACTAACCTGGGCTCTTAGAAGCTCATGGAGTCTGAATCAACAACCAAGGAGCCTGAATGGGACTCTCCTAGGCATTCTGTGTATATGTTATAGATGTATGTCTTAGTTCTCTTGTTGGACTCCCAACAATGGTAGCAGTGGTTTCTTTAACAATTTGGTTGGCTCTTGGGAACCCATTTCTCATACTGGGTTGCCTTTCTCAATCTTACTTCAAAGAGAGGTGTTTAGATTTACTCCAACTCAGTATGGCATGTTTTGTTGATATTCACGGATGGCCTGCCATTTTCTGAAAAGGAGCACTGGATAGACTGGGCAGAGGGAGATAGGAGGGACTAAGATGAGGGAAGGGAGAGAAAACTTCAGCTGAAAGAAAGGGAGAAAGGAAGAAAGAGACAGAAAGAAAGAAGAGAAGAAAGATAAAAAGAAAGATAAATGAAGGAAGAAAGGAGAGATCAAAGTGCAAGCAGTGAAATGGAGATGATTGTCCAGATATAGTGCATTTTTCATTACATCTAAATTTAATAGTTTATTTTGAGCTTATTATGCAGCCAGATATATTAACAAATATCATAAGAAAACATATGAAGTTCAATTACAAAGATTAGGAGTTCTAAGCCAACCAGAACTACATAACAAGACCCTGTCATATTGAAATAAATTAAAGGCCATTGTACGTTGTCAAATTGATTAGCTCTTATTTCATCATCCAAGGAGACATTCTTCAAACAGATAAAAGGGTAAAATAATTTTGTACATTTTTACTAGTGAAAATTTATCTTGATTAAAGATATCTGCGTGATATGTAAGCAAAAGTTTCTTAATTATGTTTTATACTGAAATAATAGGAATGGCCCTCCTTTAAAATATATGGGTAATGTTAATAGCATAAAAGACCCAAGGTGATAAATTAGACTTTAAATATTTTTCCCATATGAACACATTGGTGTATTCTACTTACAAGTCAGCTTTTAAAGGCATTTCATGGTTGTTTATACTCCAGGGTAGAACTTAGGTGTAAATTATAATCATTTTAGAAATTTTTTGACATTCTCTCACTACCCTAGTGTTTCTCATCATTACAATACTAGAATCAGTTCATTTTTATCTTTGAAATACTCTACAATGTCCATAGACAATTCTTCAAAATGAAATATTGTAATACAATTTAGCAATTTCTCTAGGGATTTCAAAAGACATTTTACACTTGACTGTATTCATTCAAGTAATAAGATATTTTGTAGTTTTACTATTGCAGCTTTTTTACTGACAGGATTCAATGATAGGTCATTTTTGCTTTTTTGTGTCACTTATTAAATAATGTCAAGAAGAAAAGAAATGGGTATATGACCTAAAGGGTAAAATAAAAAGTGATAGGAGCTCCCATCGGTTCCGGTTCCGCTTCCGGGACCAGGTGCTGTCTGCAGAGTCCCAGCGCATCTGTGCAGGGGCAGATGAACTCTGCCTGTCCCCATACACACAGCTGCTACTGAGGGAATTTGCATGGCTACCCACCTCGACTCCAACTGAGCAAACAGATAATTAGAGGGGTCCCAGAAGGACAGACTCAGACCCAGCCCAGAGGTGAGGAGGGGTCACCAGGCCCAAGTGCCTATATCCCACCCAGGGAGGGAGAGTTGAGCTCCCATTGGCTCCGGTTCTGCTTCCCGGACCAGGTGCTGTCTGCAGAGTCCTAGCGCATCTGTAGCAGGGGCAGATGAATTCTGCCTGTCACCATACCCACAGATGCTACTGAGGGAATTTGCACAGCTACCCACCTCAACCTCAAACTGAGCAAATAGATAACTTCTGGGGTCTCTGAAGGGTAGATTCAGACCCTGCCCAGAGAGGTGACAGGAGGCACACAAGCCACAACTGACTAGGAGCCATCTAATCGTGAGCCACTGAAGCCATGGGCAAACGTCAGTGCAAAAAATTACATAATAATACAAAGAACAACATGGTAACTCCAGAATAGAGTGGTGATCTTACAAATACAAGACCTGAACTGAGCAATGAAGAGGAAACAGAAGGAAGCAACATCAAAAATTCCTTTTTGATGATCATCGAAGCTCTCAAAGAAGATATGAAAAATAGCCTTAAAGAAACAGAAGAAAATACAAACAAAAATTAGAAGAGATGAACAAATTTATGAAAGAACATGCCAGGAACTAAAGGCTGAAATAAAAGCTGAAATAGAAGCAACAAAAAAGGCACAAAATGAGGCAAAGATGAAAATAGAAAACCTGAAGAAAAAAGCTGGAAACACAGATACAAGCATAACAAACAGAGTTCAAGAGATAGAATATAGAATCTCTGAAGTGTAAGACTCAGTAGGTCAAATAGACAAATCAGTCAAAAAAAATAGTAAAACTAAAAAAGCCATAACTCAAAATGTTCAGGAAATCTGGGATACCATGAAAAGACCTAATGTGAGAATAATAGGAATAGAAGAAGGAGAAGAATACCAGCTCAAAGGCACAGATAATGTTTTCAATAAAATCATAGAAGAAAACGTCCCTAACCTCAAGAAGGAAATAAAGATACAAGAAGCTTACAGAACACCAAATAGATATGACCCACCAAAAAAGTCAGCGTGCCACATTATAATCAAGCCACAAAACATACAGAACAAAGAAAAATTTTAAGAGCTACAAAAGAAAAGGGCCAACTAACATATAAAAGCAGACCCATCAGAATAACGCTTTACTATTCAATGGAAATGATGAAAGAAAGGAGGGCTTGATCAGAAGTTATACAGACGCTAAAACAGCATGGCTGCCAAACTAGAATACTATACCCTGAAAAATTAGCAATCACCATAGATGGAATAAACAAGGTATTTCAGAACAAAGTCAGACTGAAATTATATCTATCTACGAATCCAGCAATACAGAGAGCATTAGAGGGAAAACTCCAACCTAAGGACCACAGATACACCCATGAAATCACAATCAATGAGTCCACAGAAGAATAGCCTAGAGAAAGGAAATACAAACAAGTTACCACCAAAAATGGCAGGAAATATTAATTAATGGTCACTAATTTCCCTTATTATCAATGTTCTCAATTCTCCTATAAAACATCACACTCTAACAAGATGGATACAACAGAAGCCATCCTTCTGTTGCCTACAAGAAACACACCAAAACCGCAAAGACAGACACAGGCTTAGAATAAAGGGTTGGGAAAAGTTTTTCCAGTCAAATGGTCCTAAGAAACAAGCAGGGGTTGCAATCCTAATATCTAACAAAGTAGACTTTAAGCTAAAAGCAATTAAAAGGGACCAAGATGGTCATTACTTATTCATCACAGAAAAATTGGTCAAGCAGAGATTTCAATCTTAAATATTTATGCCCCTAATATAAGGGCACCTACTTATGTAAAAGAAACACTGCTAAAGCTCGAATCCCACATCAAGTCTTACACCCTAATAGTGGGAGACTTCAATACCCCACTTTCAACCCTGGATATATTAACCAGACAGAGCCTCAACAGAGAAATAAGGAGTCTGAAAGAGGTAATGATGCAAATGGATGTAATAGATATCTAACCCTAACCCTAACCTTCCAACAAGAGGCAAAGGAATATCCATATTTCTCAGCTCCTCATGGAACTTTCTCCAAAACTGACCACATAATTGGTCATAAAGCAAATATCAACAGATACAAAAAATGGAAATAATCCCTTGTAACATATTAGACCACCAGGGCCTAAAGTTAGAGTTCAACAACATCAAAACCCAAAGAAAGCCTACCAACTCATGGAAACTAAACATCACTCAGCTGAACCATCTCTGGGTCAAGGAAGAAATTAAGAAAGAAATCAAAGTCTTCCTAGAATTCAATGAAAATGAATCTACAATGTATCCAAACTTGTGGGACACAATGAAAGTAGTCTTAAGAGGAAAATTCATAGCGCTAGATGCCTATATGAAAAACCTTGAGAGTTCCCACACTAGAGACTTAACAGCTCAGCTGAAAACCTTAGAACAATTAGAAGCAAACTCACCTAGAAGGAGTAGACAGCAGGAAATAATCAAACTTAGAGCTGAAATCAATACAGTTGAAACAAAAAGAACAATGCAAAGAATCAACGAATCTAAGAGTTGGTTCTTTGAGAAAGTTAACACGATAGATAAACCCTTAGCCAAACTAATCAAAAAACAGAGAGAGAGTGTTCAAATCAATAAAATCAGAAATGAAAACTAGGACATAACAACAGACACCCAGGAAATACAGAGAATTATCAGATCATATTGTGTAAATCTGTATTTCACAAAAATGGAAAACCTAGAAGAAATGGACAGCTTTCTGGACAGGTACCATCAACCAAAATTAAATGAACATCAGATTAATTATCTAAACAGGCATATAAACCTTAAGGTAATTGAAACTGTCATTAAAAACCTCCCCAAAAATAAATGCCCTGGTTCAGATGGTTTCAGTGCCGAATTCTACCAGACATTCAAAGAAGAATTACTACCGTTACTCCTGAAACTATTTCACACAGTAGAAACTGAAGGAATATTGCCAAATTCCATTTATGAGGCTACAATCACCCTAATACCCAAGCCACTCAAAGACAGAACAAAGAAGGAGAACTACAGACCAGTTTCCCTCATGAACATTGATGTGAAAATTCTCAACAAAATTTTAGCAAACCGTATAGAACAATGTATAAAAGACATGATCCACCACGACCAAGTAGGCTTCATCCCAGAAATGCAGGGCTAGTTTAACATATGAAAAACTGTAAATGTTATCAACCATATAAACAAACTAAAGGAACAAAACCACATGATCATACCCTTAGATGCAGAAAAAGCCTTTGACAAAATCCAACACTCCTTTATGATTAAAGCCCTGGAGAGATCAGGAATACAGGGAGAATACCTAAATAAAAAAAGGCGATTTACAAGAAGCCAACAGCCAGTATCAAACTTAATGGAGACAACTCAAAGCAATCCCACTAAAGTCAGGAACTAGACAAGGATGTCCTCTCTCCCCTTATCTATTCAATATAGTTCTCTAAGTTTTAGCTAAAGCAATAAGGGAATGAAAAGAGATTAAGGGCATACAAATTGGAAAAGAAGAAGTGAAGCTATCTCTATTTGCAGATGATATGATTGTATACATAAGTGACCCACAAAATTCTTCCAAGGAAATGCAACAGCTGATAAACACCTTCAGCAATATAGCAGGATACAAGATTAACTCAAAGAAATCAGTAGCCTTTCTATACACTAAACATAGAAGAGCTGAAAAAGAAATAAGGGAAACATTACCCTTCATAATAGCTGCAAACAATATTAAATACCTTGGAGTAACTATAACCAAAGAAGTAACAGACCTATTTGACAAAAATTTTAAATCACTGAAGAAAGAAATTGAAGAAGATATTAGAAAATGGATAGCTCTCCCATGTTACTGGATTGGTAGGACCAACATAGTAAAAATGGCAATTCTACCAAAGGCAATCTACAGATTCAAATCACTGCCCATCAAAATCCCAACACAATATTTTTTGGACCTTGAAAGAACAATACTCAATTTCATTTGGAATAACAGGAAAGCCAGGATTGCCAAAACAATCTTACTCAACTAAAAAACCTCAGGAGGTATCACCATCCCTGATTTCAAGCTATACTATAGAGCTACAGTAATAAAAACAGCCTTTACTGGCATAAAAATAGACTTGTGGACCAATGGAATAGAATTGAGGATCCAGACATTAACCCAAAAACCTATGAACACCTGATCTTTGACAAAGAGGCCCAAAACATTCAATGGAAAAAAGATAGTATATTTAACAAATGGTGTTGGCATAGCTGGATGGAAGTTTGTAGAAAAATGCAAATAGATCTGAGCCTGTCACCCTGCACAAAACTCAAATCCAAGTGGATCAAAGACCTCAACTTAAACCCAACCACTTTGAACTTGATAGAAAAGAAAGTGGGAAATACACTTCTAGGAATTGGCACAGGTGACCACTTCCTAAATATAACACCAGTGACACAGACACTAAGACCAACAATCAATAAGTGGGATATCATGAAGCTAGGAAGCTTCTGCAAAGCCAAGGACACTGCTAATAGGACAAAACGACAGCCTACAGAATAAGAAAAGATTTTCACCAACCCTAGAAGTGATAGAGGACTGATCTCTAAGGTATATAAAGACCTCAAGAATTTCGATCCCAAACCCTTGAATAACCCTATCAAAAAATGCGGTACAGATCTAAAAAGGGAATTCTCAGCAGAGGAACTACGAATGGCTGAAAGGCACCTGAAAAAATGTTCTTCATCTTTAGCCATCAGAGAAATGCAAATCAAAACAACTTTGAGATACCACCTAACACCTGTTAGATTGGCTAAGATAAAAGACACAGATGACAGCCTGTGTTGGAGAGGATGTGGAACAAGCGTGACACTCCTCCATTGTTGGTGGGAGTGTAAGCTTGTTCAGCCACTTTGGAATGCAATATGGAGGTTTCTCAGAAAAGTGTGAATCAATTTCCCCAAGGACCCAGCAATACTACTTCTGGGTGTATACCCTAAAGAGGCACATTCACACTCCAAAGGTATTAGCTCAACTATGTTCATAGCAGCATTATTTGTAATAGCAGGAACCTGGAAACAACCTAGATTTAACAAACTGTGGTACATCTACATATTGAAATACTACTCAGCTATAAGAAAAAATGATATCCTAAATTCGCAGGCAAATGGATGGATTTGGAGAATATCCTCCTGAGCAAGGTATCACAATCCCAGAAAGATAAGCAGGGGATGTACTCACTCATTAGTGGTCTCTAAACAAACAAACAAGAAAAAAAGCCAAGCATGCCGAAGTGTCAAACCACTACCACTGAACATCTTGGGATCAGAAGCACCCTGGACTGACCCTTCGAACCCCACTCCAACTACAGGAACACCTGACTCACTCTTGAGGGACTGTAGACAAAACTGGATTTGGCCAGGGATGGAGACTGATCCAAGCATTATTGGGTCAGTGGGACCATAAGACTGTCTGCTCCCTGTCCAGGGAGGGGATGGGGAGTTGGGGAGAAGTAAAATGACCTGATGTGGTGGGAGGGGGAAGGGACCTTGAATAAGGATATACAGGGTTGGAAAAAAATTCAGAGGGAAAGCTGAACACAAAGTAAATATATGTGTAGCAATTTTATTTGCATTATCACCCTTGATAAGTCATGCTTATGATTTTTATCTTCTTTATGGTTATTGTTAACTTTTCAGCATTTTAAATTCATTTTACGGTTTTTTTGATAAATACAAAATAAATAAAGAAGAAAAAAAGATTGCAGAGATTAGGAACAAGAATAAAAAGTGATAAAGAGCTTAGTGTTTATGTCTGCATTTTTCAGGTTTTGCACAATTTGAAAGAATCTAATATTAGAGAATTTCTTAAACTAAATTACATGGCCTATGTATGTATGTTACAGATAGAAGTATACCTGCTATAACCTATCAAAGTGCATTTTATATTTAAAAATATAATAAATCATCATATGCATTCTACTCTTCTTATATATTAAAAACTATATGATCATTAGCAAAACAAAATCATTATTGGAAATTATATTGTTTGCTTTACTGTTTTTTTCTTGCAAAAAGTGGGTACAAAAAAACTAAAATTTTAACTTTAACTTCAGATACATAAAACTGAATAAGAGGAAGTACATTTGATATAAATGAAAAGAACAGAAAATGCAGACTATAGCTTTAAATAGTATTTCTCAAAATATGTTTTTATTCATGAAAGAAACAAGAGCTTAACCATCCCTTGCTGTCTTGTTGTTTGACATCTACTATTGCCCATCTGCCTATTGATTGGTAGGAAACTCCAAATGGGAATTTTATCTCATTAATCATGTCATATCATAGGAATTAGAACAAAAAAATCCCTTTATGCTTCGCAGCAGACGTCTACTGCCCAGTAAGACAAGTGAACAAATGAAATATGGATAGAATATCTTCATACTAATTAAAGGTCATCTGCTATAAAATTGCACACAGAATTGTTTAAATTGAGCTACAATCATTATTTATATAATGAATTGTATGAAAAAACCTAGCTTCTCATATTTCTGTTATATTCTTATTACAAGGACAATTAAAAATTAAGTTAAAAAATCTTGTCCACATATATTTTTAATGCGACATCATTGTCTTTAACATAAAGAATAAAATATTACACATACAACATAGTGAACAAACTAAAAGTTGAACTGTCATTGTACATTCCTTTTGTGTTTTTCCGTGCCATAACTTTCATTTTAAAACACATCATTTGTTAAAGTAGAAGGTGAAAGCCAAAGTTATGATGTTATATCTTTATATTGATCAGTGGCAATTAGCATCCTTTTGCATACATTTTCAATAAACTGTACAACTAAGTCCATCTTCAATTGTTTGAAAGAGGACGTTTTAATAGGCTATTAATCATCTTAGCCACCAAATTCATCAGGAGTGTGAGAAGTTCTTATGTTGATTGTTTCACAGCTGCTTTACACATATTTTTATTCAATATCATCAATGTCATATTCATTCAAAGCTTGTCAGTATCAACTGAAAATTCTTCCCTTAATACACAGCTATCATCTTCTATCAGGGATGTAAGAAAATCATTATATACAAAATATTATACCTATAGTTAAACCTTTCCTGATTAAAACTTTTAGAGCATTAATGTATCAAATACATTGCACAAATTTTATTATATGCAAAATTAAGTTGTATATATGCAAGCTGAAAATGATATATGGAGAAAATTGGGCCTGTAGTGAAAAAGTAATTGGTACTGATAAAGCTCAAACAAACTGCCAAAAACCTGTGACACTGTAGAGAATAGTGTAAGTATAATCTATTGTTTGGTTATTTACCAAACAGAAGTTTCAACAAGAAACACACATGCACATAAATACATAAAAACATTCTGATATGCAGAATTTTAAGAAAAATCTCTGGATTTTTACTCTAACTTGTATGTACTTTGTGATTAAATATGAATAAGGAATGTCACTCCAGTATTTTAGCTACATTATACTGAATAGAACATGTTCTAAAGATATCTAGTGAGATGATTTTGAATGAAGAAAAAGTTAAATCACTGTGACTAGGCCTGCTCTAACCAGGTGAGATCATTAAAGACAGAAGGAATAGCAGATGTTTTCTGTAGGCTTTGAAGACCAATGTCATATTTGAGAAAGTCATATGGGAAAACACAGTAAATGTCCCAAAGTGATAATATCCTCAATAAACATAATGCTTTACTACTTAAATTAACCCAGAAGCTTGGAAGTGGGTTCCAAGAACTTGGTAAAATAAGTTTCTTTCAAAATTACATCATTACTAGTCATATCAAATAAAATGAACCTAGATATTTTATGCATAGACCTCTGTTTCACAGAAGATAATAATATTCAATTCTAAGCAGTTAATACTGTAGTAATTAGCCATGTAATTTCAAAGCCAATATACATGTACAATCTTGAGTTTATATTTTTATTGAGAAGAACAGGAGGGGCAGGAGGAGGAAGGGAGTTTAAACAAGCGGATTCATGGATAAAAAATGAGACTTTACTCACAATAAAAAAGGAGAAGAAAAAAAATAAAAATAAAAACAGGGCTGGAGGGATAGCTCAGCCATTAAAGGCTTGGCTCACAACCATAAATAACATGGGCTACAATCTCAATTCTTGCAAGGCTGATTCAGAAAATTACTATGGCTTTATAAACAATGTGAGGAACAGTAAATTTAAAGGATATAATATCATATAAACAAGAGACTAAAAGAAGGGTCAGATGTTTGAAGCTTATATATAATCACAATCTATTAAAATTAGAGTTTTTAGTCTGCAAATAATGGGATGATAAGAGAAGTCATGTATATGTGGGAATAGAAATGTCTGGTGAATTAAGGTTGTCTTCTTATGCTTCTAGGATAACTATACAATGGTTTATCTTGTCAAGAAGAATGGTAGCAGTCTCTCTGACAGGTAGATCAATCTGCAATTTCTCATCCATGATCTTTCCTACTTGATGAGATTTCCTGGGAGGAGAACAATAACAAGTATATTATTTTTTGCTTATTATAATTTGACAGATAAAAACTCAGGGAAAACATTTTCTATGTATTACAAATCCTGAAAAAAAAATAGCTCATAGTAATTAATATTTAGGAATTTGTTTCTAACATAGATCAATATAGATAATACAAATTAATATATAATACACCACATAAACAGAATCAAGTAAAATTGATCCAATTGGGCATACACAAAAAGTATTTCAAAATAAAAAAATACTGTATATTGAACAACATTGCTAATACCCTAATAAATAATTTCAATCTTAAAATATTTCTTCTAAATTTTAGAAGAAGAGAACAGTATTTTCTCACATAACGATGGTTCAACACAGTGCTAAAAGGCTTAAGTAGAAGAGTTGAAAAAGAGAACTACTCAGCAGTAAGAAAATGATATACTAAATTTTGCAGGCAAATGGATGGATTTGGAGAATATCCTCCTGATCAAGGTCTCACAAACCCAGAAGTATAAGCAGGGGATGTACTCACTCATTAGTGGACTGAAAAAGAAAGTTAAAAAAAAAAAAACACCCAAGCTGCAAACCACAACCACTGAACAGCCTGGGATCAGAAACACCTTGGACTGACTACTTGGATCCCACTTGGTTGTGGTCTCTTCTTCCAAGCTTGGGATCTAAAAATTATATTTAATATAATCTTCTGCTGTTCATTTTATCTCAACACTATTTATTCTACACAATGGCATTGATACCTATTTCATTCTTGTCACTCTATTTTATATTATTGTTAGGAAATAAGGTCATTTTTTCCATGAACAAATAAGTAAATAAATAAATAAAAGTATAAGAGAAAGAGATTAAAGGATAAAAATATATGAAGAAGTGGGTATATTGATAAAGTAATTTTATATAAAAAGAAAAATGAGAATAAGAAATGATGAACTAATTACACAAAAATCATTAGATTAATGACTGATCAAATTGTGCATGCATAAAGTAACCTCCTGTTACAGACAGTGATTGCCAAAACCAGTAAAGTTTGAAAAAATATAGAGGGGGGTTCTGGGACCAGGTGCTGTCTGTGGAGCTTGTCCCCACACACTCTGTAGCAGACAGAGATAAAGTTTGTCTGCCAAAGTGCCCCCAGCTGCTGCTGAGGGACTTTGCACAGCCACCCACCTCCAACTGATCACACAAATTAGGAGTGAGGACTCTAAAAGACAGACTCAGACTCCGCCCAAAGGTGAGGTGTATTTAGCAGGCCCCAGTGCCTGAATCCTTGCCAGAGAAAATTGTGTTCTGGTCGGGGTCAGGTTCCAGGACCATGTGATGTCTGTGGAGCTTGTCCCCACACACTCTGCAGCAGATAGAAATCAACTTTGACTATCAGGGTCCCATCAGCTGCTGCTGAGGGAATTTACACAACCACATGCCTCCAACTGATCAAACAGAGAAGGATTGAAGACTTGAAAGTCAGTCCCCTTCCGGGAGCAAAGGTAGAGATTGAGCAGACCTTTTATTCAGAGGTGACAGGAGACACACAAGCCCGCATGCCACAACTGACTAGGAGATAACTAATGGTGAACCACTGATGCCATGGGCAGATGCCAGTACAATATATATATAATAATTTAAAGAACAACAAGGTAACTCCAGAAGAAAGTGGCAGTGATACAACTACAAGATCTGAACTGAGCAATGAAGAGGAAACAGAAGGAAGCAAGACCAAAAATTCCTTTATGATGATCATTGAAGCTCTCAAAGAAGATATGAAAAATTGCCTTAAAGAAATAGAAGAAAATACAAACAAAAAATGGACGAGATGAACAAATCTATAAAAGAAAACCAAGAAAAAGTAAACCAAAAAAAGAAAGAACTGAACTTTTCCAGAAACTAAGAACTTAAAAAGAAGCAATAAAAAGGTCACAAAATGAGGCAAAGATGGAAATAGAAAACCTGAAGAAAAAAGCTGGAACCACAAATGCAAGCATAACCAGCAGAGTTCAAGAGATGGAAGATAGAATCTCTGGAGAGGAAGACTCAGTAGTTCAAATAGATATATCAGTCAAAGAAAATACTAAAACCAAAAAAGCCATAACTCAAAATGTTCAGGAAATCTGGGACACCATGAAAAGACCTAACTTGAGAATAATAGGAATAGAAGAAGGAGAAGAATACCAGCTCAAAGGCACAGAAAATTATATATACATACATACATATATATATATATATATATGTCTTAAGGTTTTTATTGGGTTGAAAAACATCAGAAGCACAACCACTTTTATTAAGAAAAGTATTTAATTGGAGTGGATTATAGTCCAGAGACTTAGTCCACTATTATTATGGTGGTACATGGTGGTGTGCAGGCAGGCATTATGCTAGAAAGGAAGCAAAGAATGCGACATCTAGATCTGATTGCAACAGGCAGTAGATGCAGCACTGTTTCTTGGGTGTAGCTTGAACACAGGAGACTCCAAATCCTACCACAAAAGTGACACACTTCCTTCAACAAGGTCACATCTACTCCAATAAAGCCATACTTCATAATAGTGCCACCCTCTATATGCTTATCTGGGCCAATTACATTCAAACCACCACAGTGCATTAGGTCTGTCTATTACTTTCAGATTCTGAAGATACTGTATACTTTACTCAGTTGTGAAGATTTTTTCATATCACATTTTTCTTTTGTTTATTATTATAATTAGAAACAAAGAAGTCACACTTTCCAACTTTGTATATCCTTATTCAAGGTCCCTTCCCCCTCCCACCACATCAGGTCATTCTTTCTTCTCAACAACTCCCCATCCCCTCCCTGGGCAGGCAGTCCCATGGTCCCACTGATGCAATATTGCTTAGTTCAGCCTCTACTCCTGGCATATCAAGTTTTATCCACCCTCCCTCAAGAGTGAGTCAGGTGTTCCTCTAGATGGAGTGGGATCCAAGCAGTTGGTTAGGATGTTTCTGATCACATGTTGTACAGTGGTTGTTTTTTGCAGCTTGTGAATGCTTTCCTTTTTCTTGTTTGTTTGTTTGGAGTCCACTAATGAGTGAGTACATCCCTGCTTATATTTCTGAGTTATTGATACCTCGCTCAGGGGGATATTCTCAAAGTAAATCCATTTGCCTGCAAATTTTAGGATATTTCTTACTGTTGAGTAGTACTCCATTGTGTAGATGTACGACAGTTTGTTAATCCATTCTTCAGTTGAGGGTCATCTAGGATGTTTCCAGGTTCTTGCTATTACAAATAATGCTGCTATGAACATAGTTGAGCTAATGCCTTTGGAGTGTGACTGTGCATCTTTAGCGTATACACCCAGAAGTGGTATTGCTGGGTCCTTGGGGAGATTGATTCTCAATTTTCTGAGAAACCACCATACTGCATTCCAAAGTGGCTGAATAAGCTTACACTCCCACCAACAATGGAGGAGTGTTCCCCTTGCTCCACATCCTCTCCAGCATAGGCTGTTATCTGTGTCTTTTATCTTAGCCAATCTAACAGGTGTCAGATGGTACCTCAAAGTTGTTTTGATTTGCATTACTCTAATGGCTAAAGATGATGAGCACTTTTTCAGGTTCCTTTCAGCCATTCGTAATCCCTCTGCTGAAAATTCCCTTTTTAGAACTGAATCCCATTTTTGATTGGGTTATTCAAGGTTTTGTGCTCTAGATTCTTGAGTTCTTTATATATCTTAGAGATCAATCCTCTATCACTTGTAGGGTTGGTGAAAATCTTTTCCCATTCTGTAGGCTGTTGTTTTGTCCTATTGACAGTATCCTTGTCATAACAGAAGCTTCTTAGCTTCAGGAGATCCCACTTATTGATTGTTGGTCTTAGTGTCTGTGCCACTAGTGTTATATTTATGAAGTAGTCACTTGTGCCAATTCTTTGAAGTGTATTTCTTCTAGGTTTTCCATTTTTGTAGAATGCAGATTTTCAAAGTATGCTCTGATTATTCTCTGGATTTCCTGGGGGTCTGTTGTTATGTCCCCATTTTCATTTCTTATTTTGTTGATTTCAACACTCTCTCTCTGTTTTTTAATTAGTTTGGCTATGAACTTTTCTATCTTGTTAACTTTCTCAAAGAACAAAAATGGAAAACCTAGAAGAAATGGACAGCTTTCTGGACAGGTACCATCTTCCAAAATTAAATGAAGATCAGATTAATTATCTAAACAGGCCTATAACCCTTAAGGAAATTGAAGCTGTCATTAAAAACCTCCCCAAAAATAAAAGTCCTGGACCAGATGGTTTCAGTGCTGAATTCTACCAGACATTCAAAGAAGAATTACTACCGTTACTCCTCAAACTATTTCACACAGTAGAAACTGAAGGAATATTGCCAAATTCCATTTATGAGGCTACAATCACCCTAATACTCAAGCCACTCAAAGACAGAACAAAGAAGGAGAACTACAGACCAGTTTCCCTCATGAATATTGATGTGAAAATTCTCAACAAAATTTTAGCAAACCGTATAGAACAATGTATAAAAGACGTGATCCACCACGACCAAGTAGGCTTCATCCCAGAAATGCAGGGCTAGTTTAACATATGAAAAACTGTAAATGTTATCAACCATATAAACAAACTAAAGGAACAAAACCACATGATCATACCCTTAGATGCAGAAAAAGCCTTTGACAAAATCCAACACTCCTTTATGATTAAAGCCCTGGAGAGATCAGGAACACAGGGAGAATACCTACATATAGAAAAGGCGATTTACAATAAGCCGACAGCCAGTATCAAAAATAATGGAGAAAAACTGAAACAATGCCACTAAAATCAGGAACTAGACAATGATGTCCTCTCTCCCCTTATCTATTCAATATTGTTCTCGAAATTTTAGCTAAAGCAATGAGAGAATGAAAGGAGATTAAGGGGATACAAATTGAAAAAGGAGTAGTGAAGCTATCTCTATTTGCAGATGATAGGATTGTATACATAAGTGACCCACAAAATTCTTCCAAGTAACTGCCAAGTCTGATAAACACCTTCAGCAATGTAGCAGGATACAAGATTAACTCAAAGAAATCAGTAGCCCTTCTATACACTAAAGATAGAAGAGCTGTAAAAGAAATAAGGGAAACATCATTGATAATAGCAGCAAATAGTATTAAATACCTTGGAGTAACTATAACCAAAGAAGTAACAGACCTATTTGACAAAAATTTTAAATCATTGAAGAAAAAAATTGAAGAGATATCAGAAAATGGAAAGCTCTCCGATGTTCCTGGAGAGGCAGGATCAACAAAGTAAGAATGGCAATACTAACAAAGGCAATCTACAGATTCAATGCACTGCCCATCAAAATCCCAATATTTTTTGGACCTTGAAAGAACAATACTCAATTTCATTTGGAATAACAGGAAAGCCAGGAGTGCCAAAACAATTTTACTCAATCAAAGAACCTCAAGAGGTATCACCATCCCTGACTTCAAATTATACTATAGAGCTACAGTAATAAAAACAGCCTCATACAGACATAAAAACAGACTTGTGAATCAATGGATTAGAACTGAGGATCCAGACATTTACCCAAAAACCTATGAACACCTGATCTTTGACAAAGAGGCCCAAAATATTCAATGGGAAAAAAGATAGTATATTTAACAAATGGTATTGGCATAGCTGGATGGAAGTGTGTAGAAAAATTCAAATAGATCCGAGTCTGTCATCCTGCACTAAACTCAAATCCAAGTGGAACAAAGACCTCAACATAAACCCAGCCACTTTAAACTTGATAGAAAAGAAAATGGGAAATACACTTCTATGAATTGGCACAGGTGACCACTTCCTAAATATAACACCAGTGGCAGAGACACTAAGAACAACAACCAATAAGTGGGATCTCCTAAAGCTAAGAAGCTTCTGTAAAGCCAAGGACACTGTCAATAGAACAAAAGGACAGCCTACAGAATGGGAAAAGATTTTCACCAACCCTACAAGTGAGAGAAGACTGATCTCTAAGATATATAAAGAACTCAAGAATCTAGAGACCAAAACCTTGAATAACCCAATCAAAAAATGGAGTTCAGATCAAAAAAGGGAATTTTCAGCAGAAGAATTACTAATGGCTGAATGGGACCTGAGAAAGTGCTCATTATCTTTAGCCTTGAGAGAAATGCAAATAAAAACAACTTTGAGATACCACCTGACACCTGTTAGATTGGCTAAGATAAAAGACACAGATAACAGCCTCTGCTGGAGAGGATGTGGAGCAATGGGAACATTCCTCCATTGTTGGTGGGAGTGTAAGCTTGTTCAGCCACTTTGGAAAGCAGTATGGAAGTTTCTGAGAAAATTGAGAATCAATATCCCCAAGGACCCAGCAATAACACTTCTGGGTGTATACCCTAAAGATGCACAGTCACACTCCAAAGGCATTAGCTCAACTATGTTCATACCAGCCATTTTTGTAATAGCATGATCCTGATAACAACCTAGATGTCCCTCAACTGAAGAATTAACAAACTATGCTACATCTACACAATGGAGTACTACTCAGCAGTAAGAAAAAATGATATCCTAAAATTTGTAGGAAAATGGATGGTTTTTGAGAATATCCTCCTGAGCGAGGTATCACAAACTCATAAAGATAAGCAGGGGTTATACTCACTCTTTAGTGGGCTCTAAACAAACAAACAAACAAACAAACAAACAAGAAAAAAGCAAAGCATGCCCAAGCTGCAAACCACACCCACTGAACAGCTTAGGATCAGAAACACCCTGGACTGACTCCTTGGATCCCACTCCCCCTAGAGGAAAACTTGACTCACTGTTGAGGGAGGGGGGATAAAACTTGATCTGCAGGAGTGGAGACTGAACTAAGCAATATTGGGGCACTGGGACCCTGGGACTGACCAGGGAGGGGATGGGGATTTGTGGAAAAGAAAGAATGACATGATGTGGTGGGAGGGGAAAGGGACCTTGAATAATGATATACGAGGTTAGAAATGTGACTTCTTTGTTAATAATAATAATAATAAGAAGAAGAAGAAGAAGAAGAAGAAGAAGAAGACAAAAAAAAGAAAAAGTATAGAGGGAATTTAGAAAAGGTGCTAGACTATGTCACTTAAGGTTAATATTTGTTATGTCCTATAATAAAGTAGGAACCATAATGATACACAATACCTTTCACTTTTATGACAGTCTAGAAGGGTTTGAAGGCTTCAAAGTTAACAAATTGAAAAAGTGACATACTTTTTAAAGAAATATGGAGACAGTTTCTCTGATTTAGTCTATATATGTTATTTATATTTAGTAATATATTACCATATACTCAAATATACACAATTATTACCTGTCAATTTAAATAGAAGTTGAATTTTAAATTCACAAATATTTCTGAGTCAGAAAAGAAATGGCTAACTAGGTGTTGGTCTTTGTTGCAAGTCTTAATCATTCTTATAGAAGAAGAAGAAGAAGAAGAAGAAGAAGAAGAAGAAGAAGAAGAAGAAGAAGAAGAAGAAGAAGAAGAAGAAGAAAAAAAAGAAGAAGAAGAAGAAGAAGAAGAAGAAGAAGAAGAAGAAGAAGAAGAAGAAGAAGAAGAAAGCTAACTTCAAACAAGTTGATTAACATCAGAAGTGGTGAAACAGGCCTCTAAATCTTTTGTGACTTAATCAAACCTATGTCAAAAAATAAATTACATTCAATCTGCATTAGGCAGGTTTAAAAAAAGCTAATTTCAGGAAATACTTGTTTTACCTTCACATGCTTGATGCAACGCTCCATACATATATACAGGAAATAGATAAATAAATGAAAAAAATCTCATAAGGCAGAATTGGAACACGCTAACACCTAACTTGAAATGAAAACAATCAATAGTAACTGATAAATAGGTAATAAAATGTAGTGCATATACAAATTGGAGTTTCATTCTCAGTTAATGAAAATTGAAATCTTGAAATACAAAGTAAATGGATGGCTGGGAAAGTGTTATAACTCAAACTCACATAGACAAACATTAAATCTACTCCCTCATACATGCATTTATCTGTTTACTTTGTAATATTTGCACAAGCAACAAAACAAGAAAGAGGCTATTACACAGTGGGTATTTTTTTGAAATTATAGTGCTGTTGAATATACAAACTCACAAAGTTTATGACTGCATGCAGAAAACCTTCACTAGGATAAGCCAGCCAAACTCAACATAAATGGAAGAGGGGCTTAGAATACCCCATCTCTTGATGAAGAGCAATTGACAAGTGGTGGCCGCTGGAGATGGAAAGAATGTCAATTTGCTTCATGGATGGAACACCAGAGAAGCTGTCCATGATCTAGAGGATGGTCCTATGTACAGATTAGCATCATTAAGTGGACTCACTAGCTTTACCTATTATTCGTGATTTTGAGATGGAAAATTAATAGTGGTGATATGGAAGGAGTTTGAAGGGAGAGAGTGGAAAAGATTTGCACATTATATGTGTAAAAAAAAGTTAATTTAATAGACATTATCCTAAATGGAGGGAAATGCTTTTATTAGAATACAGGTTATCAAACAAAAAGGCCAGTTCCAGGTGTAAAATATCCCCCTTCAAGTTGTTGGTGAAGGGAGTATTAAAGGTCCTACAAACAATACAGGTTATTTCATTCCTATTGCTTACCCACCAGAACATGATAATGACCCTATTACACTACACACACTGATCAAAAAACATAGAGAAATCAATCTGGTAGTGATCTCTAATTATCTACCCTTCTAGAAAGCTCCAGAAAGTGCTAAGTAGATTACTGTGGGAGAAAAATTCATTAAATATCTTACCAGATGTGAATCCTGTGAGCTATATTGACATGATTGGCAAGATAAAACCAATGAGGAAATAGTATTATAATAGAAGGTAACTAACCATTGTCTCATTGGTTTTAAGTCTTTTTCCACAGGAAGGAATTCATAGCTAGTTCTTTAAATACTGTCAATATTTCAAGGCTGATATGGCTGGGCAGTTTAAATGTCCCAGGATGTAATTACTCATATTTTCCAAAATTCTCATATTAAATTTACCCCTAAGTTTACTATTTTATACCCATATATAAGTTCAGCTCCCAAATAAACAAGTCAACTGGTCATAAGTCAGACACTTAGATTTTAGAAAATCCAGAATGTAAAAAAATATATGGAGTAGGTATAACATAAATAACCATTATTAATACCCAGGAGTCTAAATGAACTAGAGTTTTAGCTTATAGATACCCTCTTAATATAGACCAATAATTTAGAGGAAAACACAATAAAAACCTTTGACCAATAAATATTTTTCTAGTGAGAGTAAGTATAAAATTGACTTTATTTAAAAGTAAAGTTTAGTAAGTTACTATAAATAAAGTACGTTGACTATTTTGAAGTCACTTATTACTTAGAAATAATATAAATGCCACCAGATTTATTTACTATTTATCATTTTGTGTAAAAACTGTGGAAATGTTTTCTTCTTTAACTGTCATATTTGTGATTAATATTGTTGTCTGAAGTTATATTTTTATCCAAAATACTTTTGTGATAATGAGCAAAATAAAAGCAATTAAAAGTGTTCTGCTATGATTGAACATGTGAGGTGATGATACCGTGACACATGAGAGGGACAAACATATTCTTGTAAGATGGCCAGTTTCTTAATGGAATTTGACCATGCAAAACTTGTTAAAATTCCAATGGACTGTGAAATGCCACATTATAACATCTTTACAGAAATTTCTACCATCTTACTATCTTGATAATATTTTTCCCTATCCTTCTAATACTGATTCACATAAAAATGGTATATTTGGGCTGAACTATTCCACACAATATTGTAATGTAGGGTGGAACATGTATAACTCTAGGGCTCACTTTGCTGTCAGTGACGCAACCAATCAACTAATGTATAAATAACAAGTGATAATTTTTCAAAAGGGTGACTAGAACATAATTTCACTATTAAATAATAAGCATCAAAATTGAAACCAAAAAGTACATGGAAGTCATAATTTCTAAGAACACAAAGAAATAAAAAACTAAGCAATGGACAATGTGAACTAATAAGTATGGAAAGGGAAAGGATATAAACTGTGTGCCAAAGGCAGTAGAGAAGAAGATCTGGTGAAAAAAATATGAGCATATATAATAAGCATTTGTATAAATAATAGTCTAAGATTTCTATAACACATTATTGATCAAAGTTATGTTCTCTGTCCTATTCTTCATCAGCCTATTTTGGTCATCTATGATCAAATTTAGCCATCCATCTCTCCCGTATTAATTTTTGTCTTTATCAAATAGGTTACCATCCATAGCTATCATCTTCACTGTTTACACTTCACCCACACATGAATATTATGTTTTTTTTTCCTTTATTTTGTATTTATTAAAAAAAAACACAGTAAAAAGAATTTAAAATGTGGAAGAGTTAACAATAACTATATAGAGGATAAGAATGATAAGCATGGCTTATCAAGGGTAGACATACAAATAAGATTGCTACACCTATATTTTCTTTGTGTTCATCTTTCCCTCTGAATTTTTTTTTCCATCCCTG